>JARHVA010006555.1:770000-885422 GCA_037957365.1 Torreya grandis | reverse complement strand
TCTTGGATATCTATGGTTGTAGATTTTAGAAACAATCAATATTAATATACAAAAGAAGTTAATGAAGTTTTGGTACAAGAAAAATGAATGTTACTTTACAATATATCATATTTGGGAAAGTCACAAAGAACAATCAAGGTTGATCATGAAGATGATATTGAAGTAAGTGAATAGGAGCATGCAAAAGATTCAGATGAAGACATAGATGAAGAAATAGTACAAGCAGAGAATACCACTTCATATACTCATGAGACAAAGGAACCATTAAATGAAAATGTGTAAGAGATAGAAGAAAAGGTGGATAAGGTCAAAGTATAAATTTTTTTAGGTATATAGAAACCCACATCATAATGAGAGGAAACAATCATGGAGTCATAGATATATAGGTAATCAAAAGTACCAATCACTTTGGCTATGAATGGAAGCCAAAGAAGAACTAATATGTTCAGGTATGGAATTAGAGTAGTGAAAAGGCATATGGAAAATAAAATAAATGGGGAAATTAATATGAATATACATATAAGAATAACTATTATGGTCATACATGGAATCAGAGCAACACAATGAAATATGGTAAATAGAACCAAAGGAGGAATAATTAAGCATGAACACCAAGGTGGTAAAATTATGATGATGAATGGAATCAGACTATCAAAATATAATTTGAAAATAAGGTTAGAGATTTATCACCTACAAATATCACATACATATGGTTAGATGATTGATATTGGAGACAAGTGAGCAATTATTTGAAGTACACTCATTATGTAGTTTCTTATTATATTTTAGGGATGAAACATGTCAAGGAGGGAAGAAATGATATGTACCTAGAGATGTGATATATTAATGTAAATGGGTTGATGAAAATTCTAAAATTTGGCACACATCCCCTTAGTTAGTTATATGGGTCAAATATATTAGGATAAATGTGTAACTTGTGGAATTAGTGCATTGGGTAATGGTCGACCTACATTGGGATTATGAGGTTACCCATCCATTTTTAGTTATATATAGGTTTATATAAAGGAGTTGAAGATGATTTCAAATAAATAAATCAGTTAAGTGTTGAGTTTTATAATTTTTAGAAGGAGATTGGATATTATCCCATCGAAGAGACACTATGGAGCTATTCCTTCCTAAAGGAGTATTATATGGTGCTGCCCTACCTTAAGGGTATTATTATATTTTTGAATATATTGAATATTTGGTAATATTGGCCTATAAATATATATTGTGTTATGTTTATATATATTATATTATAAACTATTCTAGTTATTATAAGTGTGGATCATACCAATGAGAGATCAATATAATTAAATTAATTGCAAGTATGTAAGATGCGACCCAATAATAAATCAAATTGAATAATGAAAGAATGAGTAACATAGTGTTTCTATGGGTCAATACCTTGATATGGATTATGTTTGATGCTCTCATGATATGTTTTTCCTTCTTACCCTATTTTAAGTGGTGTAAGATGACTTGCATATATAAAGAAATCTAAGATAGTGTAAATAAAGTCAAACAACTTTAGAGATGATAAGATGTGAAATCAAGCATACAAGATGAATGACAATGAGAAAAATGACCCATGAAGGTTACATGTATGGACATAATCATGATTAATATATGACATTGATGTATCCACATAGAGTTTGGGACTATATTAGGAGAAATAAAGGTTAAAGTCTTAATGATAAGTAAAAAAATAGATGATTTCTAGTCCAAGGATGCCAACTGATAGAATTTGATAATTGTTGGGATGTTATTTTAAGGTTGAAGGGATAATTAGATACTAATTAAGGGTTAGATAAGTCCTATAAATACTCAAATTACACAAGCATGTCAAAATGAATTAGGGATATGACACAAGGAAAAAAGGTCTCATACCAAATTTATATGTCCAAGCATTGTAATACTTTATAGCTTTATACTAGATAATTTTAAGTAATTATATTTTCTTGTTAATATTCATTATATGGTATATGATCAATAAAATTCCAATAAATATCTTTTCCCTTATATTTTAATTGTTTATAAATGTTGTAAAGCATTATTATCTTCTCTTGCTAGGTTTTATCACTAAATGATATAAAATTCATGTTTGACTTGAAATTCTAGATGAAAATTATTTTAGTATTTTTTTTTTTCATCCTATAGTTCTTATTATATTGATCTCCATTAATTATCCAAGAAGATATGAGACTTTTATTGGCTCATGGCATCACATTATTTCCCTACAATATATGTGTTGTCTTTACCAATATATTCATTATCATCCCAAGCACATGCGTGCATAGTAAAAAGTTCTGACTCTTTTTCTATGATGTCACACAACTTTGACAGTGCTAGTACTATTTTCTGAAACACTACAATGGCATTACCAAAAGACAATAAAATAATGATTGGTTATGAAGTGTTTTTTACCAAATCTTATAATAGTTCAAATGATTATTCATATTCCTCCTCTATATATAAATCACATCCATTTTTTGTAGTTAGAATAAACTAATTGAATCAAATATAAACTAGGAAGTATATATACACCACACATCCAACCTCTTGGATATTGTTTATAAATTTTCATAATATAGCTTAGTAATTATAGTTAAAATTTGGTGTCCATTCTCTTATTTATTCTTTCCCTTGTACTATTACACTATGATACACACACACATACATACATATATCATTTAATATATGATTATGAAATAATCTATTTTATGTTTTAAGTATTGTTGTCCATTAAGTGTTATACACTTAACCTATAGTGCATCTAGGGATATGTGTCAGACTTGTGGCTTACATATCTTTCATATTATATTATTGAATTTCTCTATGTTCTTAGGATGGTTAGCCTATATAATAACCATGGATAAGTAAAGTATATATACGAGGTAGTGGTTAGTATTTTATCATCATATTATGAATTTTCTCTTTTTTCATTGTTGTGGAGGATGCCACATCAAAGTGACTCAATCATAATTATTAAGTATTCTACTCTTTTGTCATTATTTTTGTCAATTTTATTATTATAATATTAATTATGTGATATATTATCCCATTATTGTGAAACATATAAGTAATTTCATTACAAGTGGTATTAGATCATTGATTTGGGAAAGTTTATGTGGCATTATTTTTTAGATCTGGTGTTGTGGTGATTTGCATATCTGAAGGATAAAAAACATAACTTATGATCTAGGAAGAATTTATTGTTTTTGATACTATGGACTTGTTTGGAGTCCTTTTTATGTAAAAAATAGTTTGGAATTTTTTTGTACCCCTCAAAAAATTAGTATTCATTGGATTCATCTCAGTGATATGATCACCACATTATAATCTATTTCTAAATTTTTTTAAGATAAAAAACCTCCATCCTAGGGTTTGTACATAGCTAGTCCTAACCCTCCTAGATGTTAGAAATGTCAAGACACTCCAAAAAAATCCTTGCAAGGATTACATGGACTTTGGACTTTAGATTTGTTAGTTTATGAGGTGGTTCAATAAGTTTAGTTATATATAAAAAGCATGGTGAGGAAAGATGATATTGATGTAGTTAAAGGGGAAATAGATTATATGAAGAGTTAGTTGTCAACTATGAGTGATTAGTTGACCACTATTATTCTCAACATTTACAAAATAATCCTCCACCATTCTACTTAGGTTCTCCCAATCCAAACAATCACAACTCTAATACTGGTTTGAAGCACATATTACCGAAAGTTGAAGTGAAAAATTTTGATGGTAAAGATCCATTCACTTGGATCAATTAAACAAAAAATGTATTTGTTCTAAATTAGATCCCATGTGTGTAAAATGTGATCAAAACATCTCTATATTTGGAACTTTAGTGATTCATTTGGTATAGGTGGCTGTGTGCTCAAAAATAAAAAGAAAGGCACGCTGACTACCTAGTAAGTGTTTATCAAGGAGCTAAAGATGCACTATCATAACAATATATTATAAAACTAATTTAGTCAATTAGAAAATTTGAGATAAATAGGTACTATTAAATATTATATTTAGTAATTATAAATCTATCCTTATGTATGGATGACATAAGTGAAAACACCATGATTAACTTGTTAGGATGGGGGGGGGCTCAAGGATATCATCCAAATTAAGGTTTACATGTTTAATAAAACATATATTTTTGAATCCATACCATTTATGTACCAGGAAAAGGAAAAATATTTGGTCAAAATAAGGGCTCTCACTTATGGCCATGAACGTAATTCCACAACACCATCATTTACTCAACCTATGAGATTGACCCTTTAGAAAATTAAAGATAGGTTCACCAAAGGGTTATGTTTTTGGTTGTGTAAATAAGTGAATCAAAGGACATAAATGAGATGAAAATAAGTTACTCTACATTGAAGGAGACAATTAAGATGAATAAGATGATGAAGCCTCAGGTGAATGTATAGAAGAGCTAGAGGAGGAATCTAAAGATTCTCACCCTACTATCTCTTGTCATGCCCTTTTAGGTATTATTACCCCTAAAAATATTAAGGTTGTGGGATTCCTCAAAAATAGAAGGTGATAATATTAATTGAATAATAAAGTACACATAATTTCATTAATAGTAAATTAGCTACACATTTGAATTATTTTATTTATCCAGCTAAAAAATTCTAAGTCATAATTATAGTTGGTGGCACAATCAATTGTTCTAGAAAATTCCATAGTATTAATATTTATATGGGGGACTACATGCTTGATTATACTCTGTTTTATATTCCCATGAGTGAGGATGACATTTTTTTGGGAGTATAATGCCTCACAACATTGGGCATAATAAATATGAAATTTTAGGATTTGTTCATGCACTTTAATTCTAAAGGTAAAACATTTTAACTATGGGGATTAATAGAAAATTATCCTTAATTAGTTAGTTAAAATTATATCATGAAGTTTATTTAAAAGGGGTTGAAGTATTTGTAGCACCATGTTTTTCCATATAAGTCCAACCAAAAAATGTGTCTACACATCTTGATTTACAAATAATTCTTGATGACCACCCAACAGGGTTTAGTATAATGCCAAAAGGGATACCACCAAGAAGAGATCATGATCATGCCATAAGACTAATTCCATGTAGTATACCACTGAACATAAGATATTATAGGTATCCATATTCCCAAAAAAGTGAAATTAAAAATATAGTATAAGAGATGTTGGAGGTAGGTATTATACAACATAGCCAAAGTGAATATTCATCCCTAGTGGTCATGGCGTGGAAGAAGGATGACACCTAGAGGATGTGTCCTAACTATAGATAAATAAATAAATAAACCATAAAAGATAAGTTCCCTATTATATTAATTGATAATTTTTTAGATGAATTACATGGTGATGCTTATTTTACCAAACTAGATCTTAGTTCTAGGTATCATCAAATTCAGATAAGAAATGTGGATATCCCTAAAAAAACTTTTAAAACTCATGAAGGCCATTATGATTTTATGGTCATGCCTTTTGGTCTCAAAAATTCACTATCTACATTTAATAGTTTAATTAATACTATTTTTAGGCCTTTTTTAAGGAAGTTTGTGTTGGTGTTTTTTGATGACATCGTAATCTACATAAAATATTGAGAGAAGAACATTTGAACCATGTGAAATGAGTATTGTTATTTCTAAAATAACATAAAATTTATGCCAAACATTCCAAAGTGATTTGGGAGTCCATGAGGTATATTACTTTGGTGTTATGGTTTTAAATTAAGGAGTGAAATTTGACCCTAAGAAAGATTAAATCTATGATGGAGTGGTAATTGTAAAATATCCTCAATAACCTTAGTGGATTTTTTAGGTTAACATGTTATTATTATATATTTATAAAGAATATGGTAGCATATAAACTCCACTCACAACCTTGTTGACTAAATATTCCTTTCATTAGACTAAACCAGCCACCAAGGCATTTGAGAAAGTAAAAGAGGCAATGTACACCAATTCAATTTTGGTGACCCTTAATTTTTTGAAAACATTTGTTTTTGAATGTGATGCATCTAAATATCACATGGGGTAAATAATGATGCAATAAGGAATACCCATTGTAATTAATATTAATCATCTCAAGGGAATAAATAAGCTCACAACAATCTATAAGAAAGATATAATGGTTATTCTTCATGCAATCAAGCAACAGAGACCTTATCTAATGGGTAGACACTTATAGGTAAAGACTGATCATGATAGTCTAAAATAATTTTAAGGATAATGATTTTCATCAAAATAAAAATATAAATGGGTAGTTAAAATGTTGGGATATGACTTTGAAAAAAGTTATAAGAGAGGAAAAGAGATTATGGTAGTAGATGCCCTTTCCTACATGGATGAATTAATTGAGGCTTTATTAAGCATAGTGACCATTTGGAAAGTAGATTGGATAGAAGAATCAATATCTTATTATAATGGTCCATAATAGATAATCTACTAGATAGAGTCAAATGCATGAATAAATTACATGTGTAGTAGCAAAATCAAACATGATCTAGGAATAAGTAATTGTCAAACAATTGAAAGATTATGATATTATCATTGACATCATTAGCCATAAAATATTTAATAAGGTACATTATATAGGTGAAAGATAAAAATGTCCTCACTTCCTCATGAATGTGTGAATATTTTTTACAATGACCTAATATACACCTAAGCAAGATAACTAAACACGCGTATGTAAAAACCATTAAATGGAGTAAAAACCTACATTAACCCCCTCCCATACCCTTAAGTGTAGCTTATGTGGTTAGTATAATTGGGTCTCAACATAAATTCTTAATGAGGTAATAAAGTATAATAAAAGACCCCTAGAGGAGTATGCCAATTTTTCCCAAACCCCAAAAAGAGCTCATAAATGAAGATACTTACTCTTAGTGAAGGGTTTGGTGAATATATCAAATTTTTTATCCTTTATCTAGATGTAATGGAGATTAATGGATTGATCATGGATGAGCTCTTGAATGAAATGAATGTGAATCTTGATATGATTGGTCTATTGATGGAGGAATAGATTCTTATAGATCTAGATTGTGATTTGGTTGTCAAAAAAGATGACTATTGGTTATCAAAACTAGATGCCAAACTCAGTGGGAATCCCTTAAATCCAAATAGTCTTAGTGGAAACATTAATAACTCATATGTATTCTACCTCTATAGAATATAATGTTTCAATTTATATCCTTCCTTTCTTAGTTCTAAATGTAGATAAAAGAAAGTGAGTATTAAGGGTGTGTGGATGGGTACCTGGTAGAAAGGTGCATGCATTGATATTTAGATGAAGTGGGAAATCCTCTTTGGTGAGGGAAGAATGACCTAAAAATCACATGAAATCATGAAAAATATGTTAATAGAAAGGTAAGGGGCTGCCTGGTGAGAAACTAGTCCCAAGAAAGAAATGTGCTTCCTTAAATGGATGCCAACCCTTATTTAACATTCAAGTTTATTGATAAAAGAGAAATTACAAATGGTAGATCTAGAAATGATAATGATGATCAATATAAAAGAGATCTAATCAAAATTAGGATTGATATTATCAAAATAATGATTTCAAAATGCAACAACTTCATCAATCTCCTCCTAGATTACAACTACCTATTCTTTTACATCCTCTAGGTTGGGTGTGAAAACCATAGTACAAAGGGATAGCTCAAAGTAAATATCACTTTGATTAATAAATAAAGGTTGTGGGATAATGGGAAGGTCAAAGATGCTATCTATCTCATGTGTAAGTCCTAGTAAGGTCATCTATATATAATAAACAAATTAAGGTGAGGTCTAGAAAAATCAAAAAAGAGTTTAAGTACAGGTCAAAGGGTGAAAATAAGTCTAGAAAGGTAAAAGGGGGGATAAAATAACAATATTTAATTTTATGTGACAAAAAACATCAATGGTCAGGGTGACCATCGACGGTTATCCTGACCATCGACAATTAGGTGACTGATGGCAGTTGTTATAATCATTGATAGTTATGGCAACCATTGGTGGTTACCTATCAAGAACTTGCTAAGGAGTGAAGGTGAGTTAAAAAAATTTAGTTAAGGGGTGAGAAGGGTCGTATGGGTAGTATAGGTAGGGGAAAAGGGTAGAGAGGGTGTTTAACAGAGAGCACATTACCAATAAGCAAAGAATGATAAAATAAAGTTAAGAAAACAAAGTGAAGTACCTTTGCTTTGAAGAGTTGAATGATTGGATTCCTAGAAGGATATAGGTAGCTTAATGTTACTTTATATTAAGAATCATAAGGATATAACTTTAGGTTATTGAATATATACAAAGTAAATGAGAGAGTTTGGATATGTAAATTTAAGATGCATAAGTCTCCCAAGAGCCCTGTATTTATAACAAAAACTTGCTAAGTGAGGAGGGAAGTTTTGAGGGAAATTTTATAAGTTAGGAGGATAAAGATGAATATTTTAGAATAAATAAAGCTATGGGATGCACATGGGAAAGTTCCTATTTTGCCCATATAAGCTCATCCACAACTGGATGATTTTTATGTTGTAAGGGTGGAAACCTAACCATCGATGATTAGGGTAACCGTTGATGGTTAGGGTGACTATTTATGGTTGATACCTTGGTGTAAAAAGGGTTAAAAAAGTCAATGAGATAATGTTAAAATGTTTGGTGGCTAGGTGTAAATGGTGAGCTAACTAGCTAGGTAGTTCAATAATGGTTGAGAATAGGTCCAAGGTGATGTGATACTAAAAACATTCAAGGGGAATTTTTTAGGTGTCTAAATTTTGGCTCTTTTTTATTTATGAAGTTTTAGGTTGATAAGCCATAAACCAAAAATGGAAGGTTGATAGTTTAGGGTTATTTACCCTGAGTATGGGAGGAGGGTATTCCCCCTCAAACTAGGAGTCTATGAGGTAATACAAAATGTGGGTCATGGTTTGATAAAAAGAAAGAAGGTGTAGGTATTGAAATGTAACTACATGCATAAGGTGTGACAATATAATAAGGGTATATAAATCATGCAAAGACATAAAGTGGCCAATGTTGATAACAAAAAGTGTGGGTTTGAGAAGAAGTGACAAAGTAACTAGTCCCCAACATTGGTCATAGTTGATCAAGCTATGCATATCAAATATCCTAGAAAGGGTTGGTATTTACTCAAGTATCTAGGGTAGGAAGTTATCTTGAGAAAAACACAAATGGTTAGGTTGCACATGAGGTGGTGAAAAAAATGCAACAAGGCCAAATTGGTTGAAGCAGTCAATAATGACCAAAGCAAGGTTATCACAAGGTGTACAGATAGGTTTATTTTAAAAGAGGGGATAACATCATGATGGACATGGGAAAATGGGTGGATTGGTTAGGTAAGGGGTAAGGGGATGGTCAAGCTAACTTTGGATGCATAAGGAAAGAGGATGCTACCTACATAGTCCCATGGATAAATGGATCCAACATAGACTTCAAGCCTAATATAGTTTTTAGGTTGGGGAAAGGGTGATTCTTGGATAATGTCAAGAGGAGAGGAAATAGGTTTCCCCATTGGGGTTGGTCAAGGTAAGGGTAAGGTGAAAAAGGAAAGAAGGTGAAGGGGTAAAAGGTAGGGTGGTTTAAATGAAGGGGGAAGGAACTGACCATTGATAGTACCCAATTGATAATAGTTGGGGCTAATCAGTGATAGTTACCCAACTATCGATGGTTAGGATCAAAAATCCCTAAAACCATGACAAATCAAATTAGATGGTGAAGAAAAGGCATTATTGTCTATTTTTGAAAAATTGGTTGAGTGATATCATTTTGTGATTTGCTATGTATGAAGAACAAAAGGGATTGTTGAGAGGTGAGTGAAGTGTTGAGATGAGATTGGTATTGGAAACATGATTATGGGTAAGATGGATCCAAGAAATGCACCAGTGGTAGGACATGGTTTGAGGAGGTGCCACTAATCATGGAAAGAGGTGGGTATTATTTTAAAATTGATAGAATAGAATTAGATGTAGAATGAAGAATAAAAATTGTAGGTAATATGGATAATTGTGGGTGGAATTGGAAAACCATGGGTTTAGGTAGTTTTTATTAGTTTTGTTTCTAGGAGGGAAAAAAAGGGGGTGGGTAGGAAAATGAATGAAAGGGATGATAGGGGTGAGAAAATGAGAGAAAATGTAGGTGGAGGGGGATTTTATATGTTTTTGTGTGTTTTGGGGAGGTTGGGGGGTTAAAACCTATGGCTAATGGTTGCTTATAGGTGACCATCGATAGTTGACCCAACCATCAACAATAAACCTTAGGGGTATAAAATACCTTAGGGGGATTGTTGATGGTTGGAAGAACCAATAATGGTCAAAAGGGGGTTTAGGGTTTTTTGTTGGATAAAGAGTTATGGGGTGGGAAAAATTTGTGGGTGGTTTTTAAATAGGGTGTGGGTGGTTGTACACAAGGTGGGGAAGATATATAGTTATTTATAGGAATAAGGATAGGGGAAAGTGCTTAGAGATATAAATTATTATTTGGAGATTCAAAATATTATAGTGTATATAAATGGGATGGATAGTCGATACTGGGTTAGAAAAATAAAAGGTGGGTAGGTGATCTAAATAGTGTTGTCATGTAGATAGAGGATAGTAAAGAGGTAGGGTAGAAGTTTATTGGGACAACCTAGGGGGCATAAGAGAGAAAATAATTAATTTTTTGAGTTGTCATGTTCATAGGGATAGGTTATTAAGTAATTCATGATATAATTATTTTTTAGGCATGAGAGTAGATCCAACTATGAGATTGAGTGCCTGAGATCTTTATAGAGGTGAGGGATGCCATGTCAATAGATGATTAAAAACACACAGAGAGTGGGTTTTATATTGATGCAGCATTAATAGTGCCTCTTGAGAGATGCTAGGATGATAGTCACCCTCATCAAGAGATGGTATTCAGTGACTGGCACCTTTTGGTTACTGATAATGAACATCTTATAAGAGGATGTGTATTGGATTACATGTCTACCTATTTGGGGTGATCCTATCTACCACATTGAGGGGGATGAGATGGATGAGTGTATGGAGATGATAGAGGTGATGCATAGTTCAATTCTATAGGTTTTAATATTAGATCACTATACTAGAGAGCCCCAGGGGATAGACACTTGATGACTATGTTACAGTTAGTGGTTACTTATTATGAATTACTAGATTCAATCAGAGGGAGATACCCTGGTGTGTTATTGGGAGTTTTGGTTGAGTTATTTCTAGGTAGAGTTGTGTTTAGATGGGTACAAGTATTATTGGTGCAAATATATAGAGAGTTGTGGGGGTTTAGGGTACATATATGTTATGGCATTAACATGGGATTTGTATTACACTATTGGGATTATGAGCATATATAGGTGTTGAGACCCTTAGGTATTCCTATAAATGGATTTAAATTGATAGATTATATGGTTTGACTATACTAATGGAGGAGAGATGGGGCCATGATAGGTGCTAGAGGTGGTTTAGGAGATATTGATTGGTTTTGATGAGCTTTGAAGAGCTTAGCGATTGGTGATGTAGTGTGGAAGTCATATCAAACATGGCTGATGTGGGTTGGATATAAGTTACACACTCTATCACTATAGATATATATATGGTCCTATAGGAGGCATGATGGAGAGACATAGTGAATCCCTTTTGAGCATGTGTGATGGTAGTTTGGGCTAGTGCAGGGTATCCCTCCTAATTTAGTGTGATATAAGAGGGAGGATTCAAATTTTTATTTACCAGAGCCATATGCACAAGAGTAGGAGTTTGATCATGAGGATTTGTCACTGAGGGATGGAGATGATGCAAGTTATATAGGTGATTACCCCACTTGGTTTTAGGGGAGGTACACAACCATGGATTTTGGTTTGGGAGATAGGGAGCAGTGGCTGATGGATGTTGATCCTAGATAGGGAGACCCATAGATAAAAATAGCTTTAACAACAACTCAAGCCTAAATAATAGCTCTATATGGGTAGATTTCCACTCTAGAGATAGGTTTCCATGCTTTAGGGCTAGTTAGGTGGAGTTACTATATAAAGAGACTAGGCACAGGCATAGGTTACTATCTTACAGGGTCAAGTGGTCACTTTGTAGGGTTAGGTAGTCAATTTATAGGTCTATATTATATTGGTGATAGGAGAGAATTATTAGGTGAGCACCTCACTTGGTTTGGTGACCCAAAAGGGGGACTCTTTGCAATGACCCAATAGTGTAGTTGTGGCATCTCTAAGATTTGTGACACAGGCTAGATACCTAGCAATCATTCATGAGTTATGATATTATGAGGGAATTATGCTAGCATAATGTTCTAATGAGTAGAGATGGGGGGAGTACTAGGCTAGCTTAGCTAGTGGGGTGACACTGGAATCACCTAGTCAGTGGGCTTTGGTAGTGGGTCAACCAATAGAGACACCACTTAGGATAGGTATAGGTACATCTGCTAGTGGTTCTAATTCAACCACTCCAAGATCATGAGGAGAAATCTTATATGATGTATGTTTTTGATATTTTGACATTGGCCTACATGATGAGACATGAGATGTATTTATGAGTGATAGATATGTACATTTGTTGATACATGTAGATCCACATACACATATTATAGATATATATGTGTTTTGAGATGAGTTGATGCTATTTATTCTTTATGAATGCTTATGATAGGAGATCTATAATGTTGATGATTATTTTGAATTGTTTATATGATCCTTATATTGTGATGTGAAACCTTGAATATCACATTCTTTTATGGATTGTATTAGGGATGATATGATTCTCATATGATGTTTATTATTTTGATGAGAAATTTGTATATAAATATATATATTGGCTCATGAATTTGTTGTGGATGATTAACACATGATGTTAAAAATGTATAATGTGATGTTTGGTTAATGATATGAGGTTATGATTGTGGCATGCATAAGGGTAGTATTGATGCCCATATGATTGGATAAGACAAGGAGCATAATTCCTTTTTCTATTGAGTTCTCAACAATAAGAATCCATAGATGGATCAACTTAGTGAATATAAAACCCATCAAATGTGTCACAAGGTCATGTTTCATTAAGAAAACTGGTATACCGACTACTTCATGCCAAGTAAGCTCATAATCCCTTAGATTCATTATTAGGTAACATGTAGGGATTTGAATTTGTGGGTAAAGGAAAATGGATTTTGTGGGCTATAGGATGATAAACTATTCCATAAGTGACCAAAGAACCCTGACAGACAAGTCTATGGCATTAGTATGCTATATAATGATGTGTAGACTAATCAATGTGGGAAGTCTACTTGTGATATAAAATTAAATTACATCTTTATTGAATAATAGGTAGATTGATCAATTTGAGAAGTATATAGTGAACATATATATAAGAGGTGATTGTGGTCTATTAGTTTTGGATTTTATTTTATGGCTTTATCATTTGTTGAAGCTGATCAATATGGGAAGCTTCAAATGAATATTTGTTGTAGCAATACTTTGAGGGATTGGTATAAGTTTTGTTTTAACATAGTAATCCTTTGAGAGAGAGAGGTTTATTATAAGTAACTTTTGATTTGATGTGGTATCTGTCCTTCGAGGGAGCAATCTATCATGTATTTTGAAGTATGGATGTATTGTGTAATTTAAGCATGGAAAAGTCTAGTCAGGTTTGAAAGGTCTACCCATGTAGAAGAGGGATATAGACACATTAGTTTTAGGTGAAGGGGTTTTGAGAAACAAATGATCATGGGATTCCATCTATTAAAAGATGGAAAGTATCCATGAGAACCAATGCTATGCATAGAGCTGAGGTACCCATATTTAATATTAGGTTGTTATAGTGATGGATAAATCAAATGGTTCTATATAATTAATTGATCTCAAAATGTTGTAAGGGAAGGTTAATGCACCCAGGGACGAGCTTAAGTAAGACATAAAAGTGCGGTGAACCTTGTTTTAATAATGAAAGAGATGTAAATGTGACGCATTGATGGGTTTAGGCTCTGGCCTACCATTGAGAGAGGATAAATGATAAGTACCTAATCCATATTTATGGGTTATAATGTAAGGTCCTAACCAATTAAAATAAAACTTACCCTTCTTGGCCTTTTCCATGTTAGTGAGATGTTGGTTTTCTTTGAGGATAAGGTCTCCAATGTTGAATTCTCATATTTTCAAATGTTTGTTATAGGCTCACTTGATATGTTCTTGATAAATTTAAAGATGATTGAGGGCAACAAGGTGATGTTCATCAATAAGTTCTAAGTGTGCTGAACATTTTGGATGATAGTTGCTTTTAGAAAGAATCTCATGTAAGGATATGTAGAGAGATGGGATTTGGAATTCAAGAGGTAGGATGGCATCATCTCCAAAGACCAAAGAAAAAGGTGTAGCACCTATAATAGTGTGAATAGTGGTGTGATAGGCCCATAAAACAAATGGGATATGGAGGTGTCAATCCTTGCCTGAACATTCACCACCTTGGTGATCATTTTGATGAGGGTTTTATTAGAAGCTTTAGCTTGTCTATTAGCTTGTAAATGATAAGGTGAAGAAAAACTTAGGTCAATGCTAAAAGAATTGCAAAGCACCTAAAAAAATTTAGTCTTAAAAGATTTACCATTATCATTGATGATTTTGTGAGGAACACCGAAGAAGTAAATAAGATGGTGGTTGATAAAATCAATGATTTTTTCAACTTTGGTCAAGATTAATGGAATAGCTTCGACCCATTTGGTAAAATATTCCATGGTGGTAATGATATATTGATGTCATTATGAGGAATGTGGATCTATTTTTCTAATAAGATCAAGAGCCCAATATGAAAAGGGCCAATACTTAGTTGATACCTAAAGACCATGAGGAGGTACATGATGAAGGTTAGCATGTTGTTGACATTTGACGTATTTCTTGAAATAGTCATAAAAATCTTGATTAAGTGTAGGCCAATAGTAGCCCAAATGAAGGATACATTTGGAAATAGCTAGACCATTGAAGTGTCCTCTACAGATGTCATCATGTGCTTCCTTAATGGCATGAGAGGATTCATTATTATGAAGGCATCAAAGAAGGAGTCCATCAAAGCCTCACTTGTATAGAATGTCTCCTAGTATCAAGTAGTGAGAGGTGATTTGAATGAAATCCCTATGAGCATTTATTTCAAGATCAGGAGGAAGGACACCAACATTAAGGTAGTCAAAAATTTGGTCATACCAAATGTCTAAATGTGGTGTTTCCACTTGGAAAATGGTAGGAAGATCAAGATTGAGGTAAGATGGGGTGATAAAGTGGTATAGGGTGACAAATAGTTTAGAGTCAATAGGTTAGAATGGAATTTGGGATGCAAGGGAAGCCATTGTGTCTATAAATTTATTTGTAGAGTGAGGGACTGATTGGATGGTATAATGGTTAAATGATGCTAATAGTTTGTCAATGAGCGGTTTATACTTTAGAAGAACATAATTTTTGCATTGATAAGCTCCTGTGACTTGGTTTATAATTAGTTGAGAGTCTCTAAAGATGCGTATAATTTTGATTCCTAAAGCTAGGGAAATTTGGAGACATATGATTAAGGTCTCGTATTCGGATATATTATTAGTGAATTCAAAATCAATTTTGAAAGAAAGAGGGAGAGATTATCCATTAATGGGAATGATGACTATGCTAGTACCCCCACCATTTTGACATTGAGAACCATCAAAATACATAATCATTTGATAGGTGGGTTCTTTTAGAGAGAGGGTACCTATGGACTCATCTAGAAAGGAAAGAAAAGAAGTTCAATTATTAGGGAGAGGGGCTTTAGTTAATTGGTTTGCAATGACTTGTCCTTTAATGGAATTTTATGAAATAAACTCAAGATTGAACTTAGCTAAAAGCATAAGCCATTTAGCCATATGTTGGTTATGATATGGCTTAGAGTGCATATACTTGAGGGGGTCAATGTTGGCAAGGACATAATTTTTGTGGTTAATAAGATAGTGACGAAGTTTAGAGGTGAAAAAAAAAAGGAAAGGTAGAGTTTTTTTGGATGGGTGTATCAAGTTTCATAGTCAATGAGGGTGTTGCTGATCTAGTAAAAAACTTGCTCCTTATGTTGGTCATTATGATAAGTGAGCATGGCTCCTAAGGAATGATCAATGATAGATATGTATAAATAAAAGGGCTGATCTCCCTTTGGGGGAGTAAATATGTGTAGAGAAAGAAGATACTCCTTGATTGCATCAAAGGCTTGTTGACACTCCTTGGTCCATTTAAATGAGGTATATTTTTTTAGGAAGTGGTGAAAGGGTTAATAATGATAAGATAGCTGGGAGATAAAATGATATATTGATTGAAGTTTACCTTGTAGGCTACAAAGTTATTTTAATTTAGTAGGAGGAATTTATAGAATATCTCTGTGAGGTCTATTTCTATTCCCCAAAGGGAAACAATGAAGCCCAAAAGTTTTCCCGATAAGACCCTGAAGATGCAATTCTTTGGATTGAGCCTAACATGATAATGGATAAGTATTTCAAAAATGATGGCTAAAATGATGAGGTGATGGAAATGTTTAGATTTTTTGAGCAAATCATCAACATAGTATTTGACTATTATATGAATGAGGTCATGAAAAATGTAGGTCATGGCTCGTTGATATGTGGCTCCTAAATTCTTTAATCCAAAAGGCATGATGTGATAGTATAAAGTTCACCATGGGGTGATAAAAGATGTATTATGTGGATCTTGGGGGGAAAATAGGATTTACTTGTATCCTAAAAATCCATCCATGAGAGATAACATTTTATGGCCAATGATAAGATCAATAAGTTGGTCAATGTTAGGTAGGGGAAATTCATCTTTGGGGCATGCAAGGTTAAGATCCCAAAAATACACAAAAAGGCAGAGTCCCCCATTGGGTTTGGTGATAGGAAAAATGTTAGAGACCCATTGTGGATAGTGTGTGGGTTAAATGAAATTAATAGATAGAACGCATTGAATCTCTTCTTTGATAATAAGATCTATACGGGGATGGATTCAAAAAAGTTTTTGCTAGACTAGCTTAACTTCAAGATGGGTGATGATGTTATGAAGGGCAATAGATGGGTCAATACCAAGCATACCCTGATAAGACCAAGTAAATGCTATGCTATGGTTATGAAGGAAGGTTGTATAGTTTCTTTGTTCCTCAAGAGTTAAGGATTGGCCAATCTTGACAATATGAGGGTTCTCATAAGTACCCAAATTAATGTATGTGATTGATTTATATATCTTTGTTAGGTTTTCAAGAGGGAGGGATTTTTGAAGAGAATAATCCTCCCCACCTAGATAGGCAAGAATAGATTTTTCATCTTGACATTGGATGGAGTTAATGGTGGGAGAATCATGTGTGATCATTTTAGGGTGGATGAGAGGAATGGTTTTAGTTTGACCTTCCTATCGATAAGTTAGGGGACCTAAAATGATGGTGTTGATAAAAAAAATAGGTGGGATGATGTTTTCTTAAAATGGAGTTGGTGAGGGTAGAGGTTCTTCAAATTATAAATGTGAGCTTGATAAGGGTAGAAGTTCCTCAAATGGGGGAGGTGAGGCTGGTGGCTCCCCAAATGGGAGAGGTGGAATTGGTGAGGTTGGTGGTTCTCAAAATGGGAGAGGTGGTATTGGTGAGGTTGGTATGGGATATTTTAGGGGAACATACCCTAGGCCAAAGAAATCATGAGGTTTTTGAGTTTTGATAACAATAAGTTCATGGGGTCCTTGTTCATAGAGGCCAAACCCAAACCATTTCCAAGTGCATCGATGAAGGTACATTTGGGAAAAGGTTGGGTTTCTAAGATAAGAAAATTTGAAAGTTAATGGATAGATACAAGTTATGGTGGTGGGAGAAAGAAGTGGTTTATCAAGTCCCACATAGACAAAATATGTTCTATTATTGGGAAGACCAAAGGGGACAAGGGTACCAATATTGAGATCATAATATGGATCATTTTAAAGGTTCCCAAATTCATGTGGAGAGGGAAAAACATCCAAATATAAAATTCAATATTCCCCAAGTGTAATTCATTGGAATTCAGATTGAAAGGTGTGCTCAACTAGGATTTGTGATGAAGAAATAATTAAACTAGTGGATGTTTTACCATTATTTAAAATATAAGTGTTGGTGTGTTAGTTTGACATATTGGTTGGATATGAAGAGGGTGAAGGTGGAATAAGAACATCATTAGGCTAATACATCATATTATAAAAAGTAAAGGGACTTAGATCAACTTTGATTGTAATGACTTGTCCTTCATGTTCAAACTTGACACATTTGTGAAGGGTAAAAGGGACACATGCCACAGCATAGATCTAGGGGTGACCAAGTAACACATTTTATTGAAATTTTTCCTCTATAATGTAAAACAATTTAGGAAAGGTTTGAGGTCCCAAATGAATGTGGAGAATAACTATCCCTTGAGTAGTGGCCAAGGTGTCATTGAATGATTAGAGCACTGTCAAGCTTTTTGACATGATGTTTTTAGGTAATTAAAGTTGATCATAAACATGGGAGGAGATGATATTGATAATTTCTCCCCCATCAATCATGACCCTTTTGACATGTGTATGATTGTTGGATGTTGTAATAAAAAGAGGGGGATCAAGATCTTCGCTATGATATGGTGGGATTTTAGACTTTTAAAAGGTGATTTTGGAAACATGTTGGATAGCTCCAATCAAAGTTACAAGAGGTTTGGGATCATATAGTTAAACCTATATGGAACACATTAATTCAATTAGATCTTGATAATATTGAGGTGAGGTACTAATTAAGTCATAAAAACTCATTTTTATGGGCTTTTGGTGAGGTTGTTTTATCACTAGGCATTGGATGAATGATGGTGTATTAGAAGATGAAAGGGATCCAAAAATGGAGACCTTAGGCTTGGATGGTTGTGAAGGTGAAGGTGTAGCCTTTTGGGTTTGGTTGGTTGGTTGAGGAGTTGAAGGGTAAGACCATCAAATGGTGGCCTTAGCTTCAAAATTTTCATTTTTCTAGACTCCTTTACCCTTGTCCTTGTGTTAAGATCTAAACCAAGTTACCATATGAATATTATGGACAAGGGGAGTGGCTACGTACTTTGATTCCTCTGTTTCACTTGTTGGTAAGAGTAGAGAAGAAGATGATTGGTAGGAGGATTTAGATAGGTGGTAAAAGAGGTAAAGGGATTAAAGAAGGTTCATCCAATAGATCATCCTCCTCCAAAAGGTCATGAATGATAGCTTGGAGAGCTTTACATTTATCTGTATCATGCCTAGGGGTTATATGGTAATGACAAATTACATTGTCATTAAACTAGGTTAAATTTTGGTGACTGGTGTCAAAAGGCTTGACGGGGGGTAAGTTAATGGTGGAAACTTGTTAGATCCTTTGTAATATAGTTGTATAAGACTTTGATAAGGATTTTGGAGATGATGGAGTTTGGGTTTTTGGTTTAATTTCATTATTGGGTAAGGTATTTTTAACATGAAGTATGGTTGGTGAAATAAGCATGGCTGGAGGGTTTGAATGATTTGGCTTAGTTGTAATTGGTTAAGGAATTGGAGGTCTAGATGATGAGGTTTTAATAGATGGGAAGGTGGAAGGGGAAAGGTTGGAAAGGAATGATGATGAACTATGAGATGCATTTGTTATAGGTAGTGAAAGGAAGATGGTTTTTTTGAGGAAGAGTAGGTTATGGGAATGGTGGAAGGATGTGGTCATAAAATAGAAGGTAAAGGTGAAGGAGTTGGTATAGTTCTTCCTCAAAGTTGAGGTCTAGGCAATCCCTTCTTAATGGGCTTAATTGGATTAGGTTTTGGTTGGATTGGGGTGGTTAGATCCAGTCTCAAAGGAGGGTGAGTAGGATTTAGCATGGGAGGGATCCCCAAGGCCTTGATTGGCTTGGTAAAAGAAGCATAGGGTGATTTAGAAATTTTAGATAGGGGTAATTGAGGTAGTTTCTTGGCAACTTTAGGAGGAGTAGTTAGTGGAGTTGTAACAATAGGTTCGAGAGTGGATTGTAATGAAGTAAAAGGTTTAGTTTTATTTCAATACAGGAGTCCAAGTTGATGTAAAAAGGTGGCTCTATCAAAGTTAGGTTGTGAGGTGAATTCCAAACTTTGAACTAGCTGAGAGAAGGGTTTATAAGTAGGAATTATTCCCTGATCATTGGCTTCAAAATGTAAACCCTTTGGGGATGAAGAAGGAGTGGTTTCAATATTATTATCCTTGGTGGAAGGTTCCAAAGGCAGATGTTTGGTAGATAAGGGTATTGTCTCTTGAGAAATGGATTTCAAGAAAGATATGGATGATTCTACAATTGGTGTGGTAAAGGCAATAGTTTTAGGTGGAAGGGTTGGTTTATCTTCCTCCTCAATTCAGTTTTCCAAAGGGATAAGTGGTTTTTTAATTTGGATTGGAGGAGTGAATGAAATGGTCGATGGAGTCACCATATTCTTGGGTGTTTTTACAATAGGAGGGGTGGGTGAAACCATGGTTTCATCCAAGGAAGTGGAAGGGATAGTTACTTACTTTGTTTGGGAATTTGAAGGAATTGGTGGTAGGTGGTTCTCATTGATTTGGGTGATAAAGGTAATAAATTCTTTGATAATGGGCATATTATTGATGACATTTATTACATGTGCCTCTTGGTGAATTGTAGGATTCGAGTTGGTTTTCATGGTGTTGGGTTGAAGGTGGATGGTTTGGAAATGATTTTTAGAAAATATCAAGGGATTGGTTTGAAGGAGTATTTGGGTTATCAAAAACAAGCTCCCCTTTATGAATTAGGTCCTAGACAATGCTTTTAAAAGTATTGCATCTATCAGTATCATGTCCAAAAAACTGATGATAGTCATAATGATCATTCTCATTATACCACTCGAGAAGGGGGTGAGAAGTATTAAATTATGGAAGGGGTTGATGGGTGGAAGTTGGATTAAATTGGCTTTGAGTAGTTTTTCTAACATCAACACATAAGATTCCCCAATCAGGGTAAATAGTTTTGAAGGAACTCAATTTTGAGTATGGTTTTGGTGATTGGAAGGGTTTTTGGTTATAGGTGTTTGGTTGATGGGTAGAGGAAGTGAAATTTTAAGAATGACTAAATGTGCTGATGCTGTCACTTTAGAATTGGTTGGGTTCATGGTTTTAGTGGAGGATGATTCAGTGGATTTGAAACTAGAATTTTTATTTTGAAGCCTAAACTTCCCTTCATCAATAACATGATTTGCCATCATAAAAGCTTTGTCAAAGCTCTTAAAGGTTTATACTTAGAGAGTTAGAGCAATTTTTTTATCACAACCCCAAGAAAATAATTTGATTAATTTAGGTTGGGGTAATGGGAAAGTGAGTTAATTACTGAGACCTCTCCATCTAGTAATGAAATAAACAATGGACTCATATTCAAACTATTTGATGGAGTATAGGGTTGTAATGGAAACCTTTTTAGATATGTTTATAGAAAAGTGTTTTAAAAAGGTTTGTGCCAATTGAGATAAATAAAAGATATAATGAGTGGGAAGAGCACTATACCAATCAAGGGTAACCCCAAATAATGACATGGGAAAGGTTTAGAGGAGGAGAGCATCATCATAAGCAATCAAGTATCAAGCATGTCAGAACACTCTTAAGTGTTGCTAAGGGTCCTCTTTACCTTGGAATTTAGAAAATTTTGGTAATTCCCATTGAGAAGGGTAAGCATGAATAGGTATAAAGGGGTGGATAAGCTCATTACAGATTTGGTCATAAGATAAAAGATTGGTTGAGGTAGAGATGGATGACTCCAAACTAGTCATTTTGTCCATGATAATTTTAATTAGGTTAGGTTGGGGTTGAGAAACCACATAATTAAGAGATACATTTTGTTGAGGTTGGTTCATATTAATGTACAAATAGGCATCAGATGGCATCGATGAAGCCACATACTGATAGGTGGTGCCAAGAGGTTGATATGGTGGCACATAAGCAATGCTTAAAATAAAAGGTTGGGTGGTGGTCAGTATGTACCCTTGTGGGTTAGGGACATACTAGTAGTTTTCATAGGCACTTATTGAGGAAAAGATGTGGTTGGTATCCTTGAGGTAGGAGGAAGTTGGGTGGTTACCCTAGTGATAATTGGAGGAAGGTTTTGAGGTATAGAGAACAATAAGCATTGAAGTGGAACCGTGGTTGAAGGATTGGTTGTAACCAAAGGGAACATAAAAGCCTAAGTGGAAGATAATGCCATAGTAAATGAGGCATAGGTAACTAATGGTAAGGTTAAACCCCCATGGGGTGTAACTGGTGGTGTTTAGTTGGGTGATGGAAGGTTGGTTTGGGTTTGGGTGGATGGGATATTGGAAGAGGTCTAAGTTAATGGTTGGGCTGAAGTGATTTCTACCATGAGGTGGGATGGCTTACCAAGAGATGGTGTAAAATAAGGAACTAAAGTAGGGGGTACGATGAGGTAAGGTGTTGAGGTAATGTTATAAAGCAACTAGATTGTTGTTGAGAAAGGTGGTGAAGTCTAGATCTCCTTTAGATATAGTTGGGATTCTAGAAGGAGATGGTGGTGGAAGAGAGTAGTGAGGTGAACCATGGGGACATATATCCACATCTGAGGTATAATCCATGGATGAAGATGAAGTGGTGGTTGGTTATTTTGATTTTTCACTTATTGTCTAGTCAAAACCATATGAAAAATCTAGAAGTGGATAACAAACCTTTCACCTCAAATAATAAGCAATCAAAGAAAATCCCAAAGCAAACAAAGCACACACTAAAAGTTCAATTAGTCTTAGGATTTATTTTAAATCACTTTTGGATTATGCCTTTAAGAGTGTGTAAGGGAAAACTGGCTTTTGATTTGGGTACTAAAAAAAATCCATCTAAGGATGGTTTTAGGTTAAGTTTTGGTGCTCAAAGAATCTGCACTAGACTGAGTATGTGGCTTGGTACTAGGGGCCTACTCCCCACACTTCACAAACCTAAAGCTGATTTGGGCCACTTAGCTAATAGATACCATTTGTATAGAATTTATATTCCAATAGAGAATGGAGTGGGTCCTCCCCTTGGTGGTGAAATCCAATTGGGATCACCGAGTTGGGTAAGGTGATCTAAATGGTGATGAAATCCCAAGAGGCCTTATCTTAGGTATGTTTTGATGTATTCTTTGGTGCAGTGATTTGGTAATGTAACATATATGCTCTATGATTTATTCATAATGCAGTTAATTAATCCAGGTGAGATAAACAATAAATAGGTAAACAATGGATGTAATTAATTTTACCCCAAAATAAATTTTTGGTGTCTTTTCATACAAACAAGGAACAATGCAATGAATGCATGATGAAAATACAACCTATCCCTAGAATGAAGTTTGCAACTTTTTTTTTGAAATTTAAAGATTCACAAAAATTCAATAATATGAGATTAACTAATGTAACTATATGAAATAAATATAACTATGAACCCTTAAGGGGTCCCAACAAGCATGTCAAAACGTTTCAATTTATTTCCTTCATTTTTTAGCTCTGAAAGTAGATAAAATAAAGTGATTATTAAGGGTGTGTGGATGGGTACCTGGTAGAAAATGCACATGTTTATATCTAGATGATTTGGTAAATATTCTTTGGTAGGGGAAGAATGACCTATAAATCACATGAACTCATGAAAAATAAGTTAATAGAAAGGTAAGGGGCTACCTAGTGAGAAACCAATTCCAAGAAAGGAATGTGCTTCCTTAAATGGATGTCAGCCCTTGTTCAACATTCAAGTTTATTGATAAAAGATAAATTAAAAATGGTAGATATGGAAATGATAATGATGATCAACATAAAACATACCTAATCTAAAGCATGATTGATATTATAAAAATAATGATTCCAAAATGAAGTAGCTTCATCAATATCCTCCTAGATTGTAGCTAACTGTTCTTCTACATCCTCCATGTTGGGTGTGAAAACCATAGTGCAAAGGGATATCTCAAAGGCAATATCACTTTGCTTGGTAAAGAGATGTTATGGGACAATGGGAAGGTTAAAGATGCCATCTATCTCATGTGCAAGTCCTAGTAAGGTCATCTACATGTAATAAATAGATTAAGGTCAGTTCCAAAAAAATTAGAAAAGAGTTCAAGTATAGGTCAAAGGGTGGAAAGAAGTCTAGAAAGGTAAAATGGGGGATAAAATAACAATCTATAATTTTATGTGATAGAAACTATTGATGGTTAGGGTGAGCATCGATGGCTGTCTTGATCATTGATGGTTGAGTGACTGACAGTGGTTATTATAACCATCGATAGTTATGACAATTGTTAGTGATTACCTATCAAGAACTTGCTGGTGAGTGAAGGTGAGTAAAAAAATTATACTTAAGGGGAGAAAAGGGTCGTATGGGTAGTCTAGGTAGGGGAATTATGTAGAGAGGGTGTTTAATAGAGAACACACTACTAATAAGCAAAGAATGATAAAACAAAGTAAAGTACCTTTGCTTTGAAGAGTTGAATGGTTAGATGTCTAGAGGGATGTGGGCAGTGTAATGGTACTTTAGCTTGATAATCACATGGATAGAGCTTTGGGTTACTAAATGCCTACAAAGGAAATGAGAGAGTCTAGATATGTGAATTCGAGATGCATAACTCTCCCAAGAGCCTTGCATTTATAATAAAAACTTGCTGAGTGAGGAGGGAAGTTTTGAGGAAAAGTTTCTAAGTTGGGAGGATAAAGATGTCAATTTTAGAAGAAAGAAATCTATGAGATGTGCATGGGAAAGTTTCTATTTTTCCTACGTAAGCTCATCCACAACTGGATGATTATTATGTTGCAGGGGTAGAGACCTAACTACCGATTGTTAGGGTGACCATCGATGGTCAATCCCTTAGTGAAAAAAGGGTTAAAAAGAGTCAAGGAGAGTACGTTAAAATTTTTGGTGTCTAGATGTAAATGGTGAGCTAACTATCTATGTAGTTAACTAATGGTTGAGAATAGGCCTAAGGTGATGTGATACTAAAAACATTCAAGGGGACATTTTTAGGTGTCTATAGATAAAACAATAACATTTTACTTCTTATTTAACTAGCTAATCAAGCCTGAATTGAAGGATAAACTATAACCTAAAGTAAACTTATGATTTTGAATATCACTAGCCTAATTTTAATCTATATTACCAATTAAGTCAATGCCCATGACTGTTCCCTAGTGAATCCTGAAACTATGAGTACCCTAAATGTAGTAGAGAAACTCTTTCACTACTTTTTAGTGCAAATCATGTGGTTCCTACATAAATTTAGAGACCTTTCCCACTACATATGAAATATCAGATCTAGTATGTGTAAGATAGATGATACCACTAATAAGTTGTCGTTATGAGGTAGAATCAACCAAAGTATATAGATAATCATCTTAAATATTCATAATAAATATAAAAGGAATTGGAGTTAGATTATAGTAAAATTTGTTAAACCATCCTAAAAAATCAAGAGCATACTTGGATTATGTAATAGTGATCTCACAGTTAGACTAAGAAATTTCAATCCTAAGGAAGTAGTGTAACAATCCCAATTTAGTCATTAAAAATCTATCAGACAAATTAGTTTTCACTATAGTGATGGTAAATGAATAAATCCATGTGATTAATAGGTAATCCACATAGAGAAATAGAATCACCATTGAATAATCCTATCATAAAATGTAGACTTTTAGATCAAAATGACATCTGGTGAATCTAATCGAAAGAAGAAAGGAGTCCATCTTGGCATACCAAGCTCAAGGATCTTGTTTGAAGCCATAGATAGATTTTCAAAGTTTTTAAATTGAGGAATCTTCCAAAAATAATTTTGATTTATCCATGTATATTTCCTCTTTGAGGTCATCATGAAGAAACACACTCTTCACATCCATCTGATGAACATCCCAATGATGTTCTACAATAATAATGAGAGTGAGTTAGATTGATTTTATTTTGGAAACTAGGGTGAATGTCTTAGTATAGTCAATGTCATGTACCTAAGAAAAAAACTTTGCTACTAGACTATTTTGAACTTGTTTACATACATATCTACTACAAATTTTATTTTATATATCCACCTACATCAAACAAGTTTTTTCCCTTAGAAAGAGGGACTAAATATCATGTGTTATTCCTCTACAAGGAACCATATCCCTATTCCATATCAGTATCCAACTTAGGAGTGCTTTATGCCCCATAAAATAATTATGGATTAGAAACATATGTAATGAAATAATGTCTTGAAATTATGAATAGGTTCACCTATTAAATAATGGATTTACAAACCATTAGCCAACACTTTGTTATGTCTTTATATCCCAAAGAGGATTAGTGCTTAGAGAGTTAGGAGGATATTAATTATAATTTAAAGATATTTTAGGAGGATAAGGGGAATATTCATCACTAATCTCATCATCAAAACTAGAAGAATAATCTAGATCATTAGGAACCTTCTCAGGTGGGTCTGAGTCATCAAAACTATCATCAAATCCTAGTGCATCTAAGAAAGGGGGAGAGTTGTCAAGTGTGGAGTTTAAAGGACCCTCTTGAAAATTAATACTCCACTCAATGAAAAATTCATGAGTGGTGGGATGGAGAAGCCTATATCCATTAACATCCTCAGGATATCCAACAAAGATGTAAGGCTGACTCTAAGGTTATATTGCCTTACATTTATTCTTGGGAATGTAGGCCATAATAAGAGATCCAAACACTCAAAAGTGTTTAATGTGGGATTTCAAGCATCTAAGCTTTAAAAGGAGTGAATACATTCAATAATTTATGGAGAACTTAGTTCTAGATATAACATTCATAGTGATTTCGTCGGCCCAATACTAAGGAACAAGAGGCTTAGAGTGGAGCATGAAGTTGGCCATTTACTTTAAGGACCAATTACTATGTTTTGTAACACATTTTTTTCTAAATATGGAACTATACACTATAGTTTAATCCCATCTAAAGTGCAAAATTATTCAAAATGGTTACTAACATACTCACCATCATTATCAATCCACAAAATCTTGTTGGATTTACCTGACTCTTTCTCTACAAGGGCCTTGAAGTCCTAAAAATGATCAAAGACCTAGGATTTTTACTTAAGACAATACACCTAAGTATACCTTAAATATTCATCGATGAAAGTAATCTTGTATATTTTATTTAAATAAATGTTTTAAAAATGGGCCAATAATGTCATTGTGGATAATCTCTAATATTTGTTCAACTCTCCATGATTTTACCTTATCATACTTATCATTAATATGCTTACCAAGTATGTAACCCTATAAAACTCTATCAAAAAATTTACTCATGGAAACCCTAAAATCATATCATGATGATTGAGTTAATCCAAGTAATGATAGTTGAGATGACCAAATTGCTCATCCCATAATTTACTTACCCTATCTGAATGAGTGAGGAGTTTAGTCGAAGGTTTATCAAGTGTAAAATGTGAGGAAGTATACAATCATGACTAGTGATTTCCTTTCCCAAGTTCAATAATGGAGTCACTATTTTCTTCCCTAATAACCAATGAATTAGGTATTAACTCAAATCTCTTGCTAAAATAAATGTGAGTGATCTGATAAATAGATAGGAGATTTGTGGATAAAGATAGAACACATAAAACATCATTAAATGTCCCATCATTAAATTCAATAGATCCACATGCTCTAAATTTTATGGAAGTATCATCAACCAATAATATGAAAGAACTAAACAAATATCCAAGGATAATAACTTGTCCTATGGTGAAGCCATGTGGTACGATGTACCAAAATCAATAACCCATATGGAAGGCTAGGATGAAACTATAATAAATGCTTTGCCCTTATTACTATATTTAGCCTTATAAGACTCCTAAATTGATGAACTTTGATTAGAATAATTATGGACATTGATATTGTGATTATCAATCATTTTTTTAGTTGGTCAATCTAAATATTCAAGCATTTGGATTTATCATGTCTATATTTCTTGTAGTAGGCACATGTGAGTCAGTCTTTATTAAAATTTCGATCTAAAGAGGAGGAATATATTGATGCTTTTAACTTAGAATATTATTTCTAAACCTTTCTTTACTTTGGGTCCTTCTTATTCTATTTCTTCTCCTTACTATTGGAAGCCTTCTATTTGTCATGACTCATAATCATGGCATGTGATTTATATGACTTCAATTTACCCTTTTCAATTAGCTTGTTTTTCTATCGAGTTAAGTCAAAAATAAAGTCATCCAAGGATGACATGGTTCATTTAGTTATAAAGTCATGTTTGGTGGTGTGGAAGGTAGAAAGAAAGATATAATATTTAGAACCTAATATAGAAAGGATGGAAAGAATATATTAATCATCCTTCTTATCAATGCTACATAGTTTTAACTACAATTTGAGTGATTTGAACCTTTTTAAGAAGTCTTGTATCATATCAAAATTGTTTGGGATCAAACTAATGAGATCATTATCCAACTAATTACCCTTCAAAATTTACTTCTTTTCAAAGAGTTTTTATAATAATGTCCACACTTGATTTGGAGTTGTTGCAGATTCAATATGAAATAAAAAGGTGGGAGACATAAACAGTCATAAAATATGATAAGCTTCATCACTACTATTATACCATTTCACCTTATTTTTTTTAGGTGTGATAACTATTTTTGTACCCATTATGATTTGGTGTAAGCCTTTAATCCTCAAGAGGATTTACAATGACTTTACACTCATGATAGTTAAATGGTGTAAGAATTAGAACTAAACTTAGATCCATGGTAAAAAAAGAAGTATGCACTGAACTACGTGTGTTAAAAGATGATGATATACAGACCTTTAAATATATAGATGTTTGATTTTACAAGTAATAGAATATCACTAATGTATAGATCTCAAAGAAACTCACACTTTAAAAAAATGGCCCGTAAAATGAAGTTGTCAACTAAAAGTTATGGAAGTTTAAAAGTTTCTTATTCATAAAAATTAATGATCTCCACTTTACATAAATTTGAATTACTTTGGGTGTGCAAATCTTTGGATTGATTTTTTTTGGAATCAACTTCCCCGTAAAAAACTTATGCCCTCTTATATTAAAAGTTTAATAATTTTATGTTAGAAGTGACCAAAGGCTTAACTCCCATATGCCTAGGGGATAAGACCTATTTTAGGTAATCTCCCCACTCACTTTTATTGATGTGATTGATGGGGGGAGGAACATTATCCTAAAAATGACCTTTTTTTCAAATGAATAGCGTCACCCTTCATGAGCTTAAATTTGAAGTTCCTATGGCCATAATTAGAGTTTGGGGGCATACTTTCACTTATCAAGGTTTTGAAATACTACTAAAATCAAAAAGTATAATGATAGGGTTTTGCATTAGAGATGTAGTTCCCTCTTACAATTTTTAGAAGTTCATATGGTTTCTGTAGTAGGGTTTAGGACTAATGTGTACTCAAAATTCCTAATGCTGGGATTATCAACACTTCACAATTAGAAAAATATGTTGGATATGCAATGGTTCATTTTATTTATTATGGTTTTTGACTATTCCTATAGTCGATAATCTTGATGTTCAGATTTCTAAGCTCTAGTAGTTGATAAACTCAATGCCAAGATTGTGGACTGCTGTTATAATAAATAGTTTTGATGTCATAAATTTTCATCAGGAAGGCAACCCACCTTTTAGGTTATCAAGGTTTGGAATATCAAAAGTAGGAAAGTCCCTTATAGGTGTGAGAGATGGATATGGTTCCCATAGTGTTGGGAATGTTGGAGTTTCCCATAGTATGCACACATGGATTTAAACTCCACCTATCTCAAAAATGATAGATATAATATGCCTCTCAAAAATCCACCAAATAACCACTTAATATCTAAAAAACCCCCAAAAAACATAAAAATAATTTTCCCTTGAATACTTTAGAGTGTATGGATTTGCATGAAATCCCTAAAAAAGCCTTGAAAGCCTCTAAAAATGGCAAAAATTGACTATAAAAAAACTAGGTCATGTTTATAGTTGATCATAGGGTTTTGATAACTTATAAATATGACCAATAAGAGACACCTTTATTTGTTCTTTTTTTGAATCTGGATCAACAAAGGACCCCATAAGAAGAGTTAAATCTAGGAAAGGGTGAATATACAATATGCTAAGGTAACAAATGATAGATCTATGACATGTAAGTTGAAATTTAGTATTTGAAAATAGGAAAAATGGCATTAATCAACCAAAAAATATATGATACCATGTTGGAGTGGGTCACAATCAAGGATCTAGTGGATAGAGTCGAATGAATGAAAAAATTACTTGTGTGTAATAGCAAAATTAAACATGAGCTAGGAAGAAGTATTTGCTCAAAAATTGAAAGATTGTAATATTAACATTAATGTCATTAACCATAAAATATTTAAGAAGGTATATTATATAGGTGAAAGATAAACATGTCCTCACTTTCTCATGAATGTCAGATTATCTTTCATAATGACATAAAATACACCTAAGCAAGCTAATTAAACATGTGTAGGGACAAACCATTAAATGGAATAAAAACCTACACTAATGCATCTATATGGGAGAATGACATGGATATATAAGTCTTGATTCATAATATTTAGTAAGATCTAGGTGTTTCTTAAAATTTGAGTGAAAAGAGAACACATTATGGTATAAAGATAGATTATACCTATGTAAAGATTTTGTCCTCAAACACAAGATCATTTATGAGATTCATGTATCTCCAGTAGGGGCACTCATGATTTTGAAGACATTTTTATAGAATCAAGAAAGATTTATTTTTGGAATGAATCATGGAGGACATATATAAATTTTTTCTAGAATGCATGGTTTGTCAACAAAACAAAGGAGAAACAATTAAGACACCATGTCTTCTGCATCCTTTATCCATTCCTAGTCAGAGGTGGGAGTAGGTTTCCATGGATTTAATTATAGTATTACCTAGGTCTAAAGGTAAAAATGTCATCATGGTAATTATGGATAGGCTCAAAAAATATAATCATTTTTTTTCTTTATTACAACCATTTTTATCTAGTATAATAGTTGTTTCTTTTCTCAATACATTTCAAAATCTACTTGATACTTCCAAAATCATTATAGGTGATCATGATCCTATCTTCATAGTAAAATTTGGATTGAGTTATTAACATGTTTTGGTAATTAGTTAGCTCATATCTCATAATATCATACTCAATATTATGGGTAAACATAGGTTGTTAACAAATTCCTAGAAGGGTATCTCCATTGTTTTGCATCAGATAAACAAGAATGTTGGGTCCATTAGTTATCACTAGCAGAATGGTGGTATAAAACTTCCTTCCATATGTCTTCTAAAATTTCTCCATTTATGTGACTTTATGGTTATCATACCCCATACATCACTTCATCATTTAAGGTGAAACCTAAGGTCATAATTTTTAAGGAACACAGTCAACATCAATAGGAGATACTAGCTAGTTTAAGGGAGAATTTAAAAATGACACAAAATAGAATGAAACAAGATGATCAACACTGAGGTAAGATAAATTTTAATATTTTTTATTGGGTATTATTACATTAAAAACCATATAATAATATATATTTGAATAAAAAAAAGGATAACAAACTTTAACTTAAATATTATGGCCCTTATCAAATTCTGGAGAAAATTAGTAGTGTGGCATATAAGTTGAAGCTACCTAAATTCACTCACACATCATGTATTTCATGTATATTTCCTAAAGAAGGTAATTAGATAGAGATTTATACCCAAATTTAGTTACCTCAATTGGATGAAGAAGGCAAAGCCATTTTGGAACCTAAGGAGATCCTTCACACACACATAAAAAGGCTATGAACAAGAGAGCTTAAGGAGTATTTGATCAAATGGAAGAGTATGAATCATGAATATGCAACATGGGAGGATGCATATTTCTTATAGTATCATCTAGATTTGATTCAAAATTAAGGGAAATATTATTTTGAAGGGGATATGCTCTCTATACCCTTAACCTATAGTGTGTCTAGGGATATGTGGTTGACTTATGGATTACACACCTTTCATATTATCTTATTACATTTATATATGTTATTAGTATGGTCAACCTATGGAATACCCATGGATAAGTAGAGTAAATATAAGAGGTAGTGGTTAGTATTTTATCATCATACTACAAATTCTGTTCTTATTACATTATTGTGGAGGCTATCCCTCAAAGTGGCTCAATCATAATTATCAATTACTCTACTCTTTTATCAATTATTGTAGTGGATATTATTATTATACTATTAATTATGAAATATATTATCCCATTATTGTGAAACATATAAGTAATTTCATTGCACTAAGTCTCCTCTTGGGCCTTAGATTAGTGGTATCCAAGAAAAATACCCTTCATATAATCTCATATTGGTATCTAAGTTGTATCTAAAATCCTTGTATGTTATTTTGCCCACACTTAAAAGGTATGATTATAATAAGTTAGTGTTTGAAACTTGTGACCCTTCATTATAAATTACTTTAGATCTTCAAATGGTGGATAAATCAACTTCAGAGACACTTCAAACATAAAATAATAAAGGATGCTATGTAATGGAAATGAGAATAATTGAAATAATTCCATAAATGTGAATGATTATGTATTTTTGATCATTACACTAAACTTCACAAACATGTTCAGACTCCATCTAACACTTGTCATTCACAATGACCTTTTGGTGGTCACACACCATACAAGGTATAATTTAATATTTGAATCCCTATATTTGAAGGAAAAATAGATGTATAATGTACGTAAACAGATAAAATATATCAGGGTACTCACACACCCAAATAAGTAGATTAAACCTAAAAATATAATAGATAAATAATGAGAAAAATAATTATCCATAAAATTTAAAAATATCACATATGGTTCATGTTGTCATTCCCAAACTTTGATCTCAGGGCACACCTATGAGATTGGTGCTCAAAATAAAGGTGGGTGACAATAATGGAATTTCATCCTCCCATTTTAGGATTGTTATGAGAGAAATGTAGGGAACATGCTACTAGTATTAGGATCCATGATGTAGCCTTCTTAAAATATATGTCTAAGAGATGCAACTCTACCACCAAGGATTTAATGCATAGTTTAATAGAAGATGTCTTAGAGCATGGTCTAATCTTAGTTCTGGAGTGCTACTGGGTTTCAATTCACCAATTTTATAAAATTATGGGAAAGGGTAGTTTGGTTTTAAAATACACATAAAAGAGAGGGCAAGGTAAGGTGAAAAATAAATATTTAGTTCATAAAATATGCTAATGCTTTAATAAAAAGTATGTGCCTAGTCATAGTTACACCACTATGTGCCAAGTTTTATAAGAAGATTGAACTCATCATCACACAAGGAAGGATTCTGATAAGGTAGTGATAAATCTTGATCTATAAACTATTCACTAAATATAAACACATAAAAAGGGTCCTGTAGTAAATTACAGAGGGCTTTAAACTTTATTTTGTAACATCAAACACATAGACTAATAAGTGTTCCTAAAGAAACAAAAAGAGTTAATAAATGAATTAGAATAACAAGGCACATTCTAGCTAATACATTCATCATATGCAACAAAGCGCACTATTGATTATTTAACACTAACCTACAGTCATAGGTGGCTCTCAAAAGATTATCTTAGCTTGGGCTAGTAACCATTAATGTAATTAGTGTTGGGCCTCCATGGAATATTTTACCTCTAAAACTTGACTGATGTTAGCCATAGATTAGGTTACCAGATCAAGAATAAATTTGGACCTAGTATTGTTGGTTTTTACCACCCTTTTTCACATGACTTGGTTGAATTGGGCCAAGTGGACCTTGATTCTTGTGTGTCTATTAGGGTGTCATTTGGGTGAAATAAAAGAGTGATGTTAACCTCCTTGAAATAGGTCAACATATACTCCTTTACCTTCTCTAAAGGATCAATCACCATCTACATTATAACCAATTATCCTTAATTAAATTATTAATGTTCCTAACATAAGTTTAGTAGAGGTAGACTATAACCCATAGTTACCCCCACCAATTCAACATCTCAATCTACCATGAATAAACTAGTACCAATGGATGCTTTCATGGTTTGGTTAGTTGGGTCTACCATTAATGTTCCCAAAGTCATTCATGACCTTTCAAAAAATATAGAAAGGTACCTCCCATTATTCACACCTAATATGGGATGGATGACTGAGGAACATGTAACTTCATATACGACCACCCCTAAACTCCTGAATGTGGAACATGAAGATGTCACCTATAGGCTATTCCTATTTCCTTTAATGGATGTAACCTATAATGGGTTTGTCAACCTCCATGAATACTCTACCACTAGATGGGAATAATTTCATAACACCTTTTAGGCTTACTTTAAGTAGGTGATTGAACCAGTGTCTTTTATCAATAGTTCACTTATATTAAGAGGGAACCAAATGAGCCTATTAAAAATTTCAATACTAGGTTTAAAAATATGTATATTCAAATCATGATGATTTATCGATTATATTCTCAACTAGTGCTTGAAATGTATAAAAAATCTTTATATACTTGGAACACCATGTTTTTAAGGAGAGATCCTCTAATAGTAGTTCTACCATTGGATAATGCTAAATCCATTAAGGTGGACAAAAAATTTAAACCCCAAGGTCAAATGTTGGCACCCATACCATATTCATTGCCAAATATCCCTACCTTAAACCTCATTCTCAATTAAAACCAAAATTCTTGATGCTCCAACATGTGTCAATGATAAATTAACTCTTGCTTAGACATATTGCACCCAACTAACACTTGGGTTTTCTTAGACTAATGAGTAATGAAGTAGTGCCTCAAGATCATAGTTAAACACTACTTCTTACTATGAATAATTTTCAAAGCATACCCTAAGATTTTGCCAAGAATGAGCTATATGATATCTAAAATATGGTGTAAAGGTTAAGCAATGACTTCTTGGGTCTTTAGAAAAAATAGGGAACCCTAGTGGTGAAATCTCTAATAGTAATTTTACCTATTAGAGACATAATATATCCTACAATATCCTTAACAACCAAAAACACCCCTTGCCCAAAAGCCTACCTAAGATCAATATTTATAAGATAGCCCCCCCAAATTTATACTAGGTGCACAACACAACCCAACATTGGGAACTTGACTACATAAAATTATGTAGTGAATTTGACACATTCTATAGAGAAATGGAAGAATACAAGGTGGTACCAAACCACCCAAAGGACCCTAGTGCTACTAGACCTTTGATTACAACTATGGTGTTAGAAATTATGGAGTTCCCTAGTTAAGATGATAATGAGTTGGATGGGCCAAAAGTGAGGTCCATGCCTTTTAAAAATTCCAATGGAGTAATTATGCACTTAGGAATAATATGCAATAATAATCTCTCACTACCTCTACACATCCAAATAGTACAACCCCTCCCGATCCCAAAGCAAGGAAAGATTTGCCACCTCTAAATACTAATGATCATAAGGTCCCCATGGATATTGCACCAGTTCAGGGTAAAACATGATATAATATAGTGAAAGATATGAAAAACATTAAGGCAAATATCAAACTTCATGAGCTTGTCTAGATCATTGAATAAGGAGATCTTATGTTCAAATCCCTCATGAAAAAACCAACCTAGCCAAAGAAAAAGGCTACCCAAACCAATATGGTTATCTAAAAAAATAAAATGGAAGTTCCCCCTTTTCTCCTCATGGTTCATCTATTTGGGAAGAACTTACATAATTTTTTGGTTTATTCAAGAGCCTCAACTAATGTGATTCCAAAAATAATTTTTAAGAATTTAGGGTTTGATCCATAAACTAGCACTTATTTATGTGCAAAAGAGTTTACCTTGGATCCTTTCATCAAATTACTCAATTTCTCAAAAAACCTTCAAGGAAACAAAACTGAATTTGACCTTTTATATTATTTTATATATTTATGTGTTCAATAGTGATTAATAAACAAGATTAATCAAAATTCAAAAAAATAATGCAAAAATAGAATCCACTCATAACAAGCACATGATAACAGAGTTCAATAATGCATACATCTCTAGGTTTGCTTATAGTACAAACTAATCCATTTCCTTAAAAATTGAGTACATGGACAACCCTCACAATTGCCAAATATAACTCTAATGTTTCACAAAACTCAAACAAAAGAGCTTTAGAAAGTCCTAATAAACCCATGAACAAACTTTCCACCTTACTATCACACGAATGCAATCTTGTAATCTTGTGGATTTATACCAAAGGTCTCAAAAATGGACTTATAAAATGGTCTTAAAAAAATCACCATATGGATTTAAACATACCTTTTAAATCATTTTGAAGTCTAGGATAAATCCCTAGTTTACACTGAGAAGTGAATATCTCTCCAAGTCCCTCAAAACTTGAGATTTCACAAACTGGTCTATTATGGCCCTTATACATAGTATACTAATGTTTCATTTTGAGGCACTAAAAAGTAAATGAAATGAAATCATATCTAGACACTCCACATATGGTTAGAACTCGATTAGATTTTAGAACATATTTTTAGTTTATTCCAAATTATGAAAATGCTTCTTGATACCTCAAAACTGAGGAAGAGTGAAGACTAGTCCTTAAGCCTGCATTATCTCCACAAAAATACCTTATGTTTAAATACAATTTTGAGAAATTTATATAGTGATTGAGACCCATGGGTTCAATGGTCGAGAGCATTATCCTTTTGAAAAATATGGTAGGGTTCAAATCCCTTGGTCTAGGCTTGATCCAAAATCCCATGGAAATGCTTTGGTCTTTGTTTACATCCCACATGGATGGGATTAAATTAATTAAGACTTTTAAATATATCCCATTATCCTATATTTATGAGGATTGAGATTAGGTAAGGCTTAAAAGGCATGGTTTTGGAATTTGTAATGCCAACTTATTTGGCATCTATTTTGGTGGCATTTAAAATTCATGGACTTTAACGTGGTAATTAGTGTGTTGGCATTTCGTGGGCTTTGTGATGACTTGGCCCCTCATAATCCACTTGGCATAATAAACAATTACATAAAATATAGTCAATAGATGTATATAAAAATGACCATGGAGTAATATAAAAGTGTCAAGCCACGTGGTGGCTTGAGAACCCACCACATGGACCACTTGTAATTTGACACTTGTCTACGTCCAACTAGATGCTCCATAGTTATATTGATGATAGGGTCCCCCTTCGAGACAAAAGTGGAATATAGTGGTTAGGGTCCCCATAGCTAGCCTTTTTCCACTATCAAAGATGAAGATGAGAAAATAAAACCAATATTTTTGCATGAACTGACTTCCACGTGTTGCTGCATGACTGGTTTATGTTTTCTGCCACATCATCACTTTGACCAAGTTTGATCACAACTTTGACTAGCCATAACTTGCACATACAGACTCAAAATTGGTCTATTCAAAATGTTTTAAAAAGTTTTCAATGAGATCTATGCCATAGAACTATATTTTCAACATTTCATTATGGTCAATTTTTTTAGTTTGACTAGCTTTGACTTGTTTTGGCTAGTTTGATGGGAACTTTGATCGATTGCACAAGGAGAATACAAGCTTCATTTTTGACATTCTAAATACCATTAGAAAGGTATAAATAGGCCCTAAATGATGGTGAAAGTTTTAATTTAATCTATGATCTTTTATGAATTGTTCTATAGATCAAGCTTCCCCACTAAGAGGGTTTTTATTCTACCAAAATTTAGTATCCAACTTGATCCTTTGCAATGCCAGTTGGTTCTTAAAGAATTATGATGAGTCTTTATCAATCTACTCAGGTTATGAAACTACACCCACAACATTTATAATAATATATTGATCACACCTTCTACAAATCCTCTATTGCTACATGGCCATCAATAGCCTCTACATAGAGATAGATTTTGGAATGCAATGACTTCCTCTGCTACATGGCTTCACAAGAACCTCTACATAGATAAGCCTAGTGATATCCTCTGCTACTGTTAAATGGTCCTCTATAGCAATCAAGTAAAAAACCCAAATCATATCATAAAGATAATAGTGAAAAAATATGATTCATAACTCAAAACTATAAAAGGCCTAAAATAAGGCATGAGTTATACTAAATCTTGCAACTACCAATAAGGTCATAATATATCAAATTGTCTTCCCACTATCACATCCTATAAGTGATGAACTTCCAAATATTGAAATAATCACCAATACAACTATAATACAAGTTTGTCAATGTAAATAAAATACAATATTGGTTGTGACCATGTCTCAATACATTGCCTCAATGGGTCTTATCATGTGTCCAAGTAAAAATATGCCATAAATAGATGCATTCCAAAATAACAATTATTCTAAAACATGCACTATAGGAAAGCTGAATCCTACCTAATAACTTGTGCAATTATTGTCATATATCCCAAGTTGATCAATGAGTTAAATTCCTTAGCAATTCAATAGGAAACTCATAAAGATAATATTGGATATTCTAAAAATATATATTTTTTAAATATAAGTGTGAGAATGAAAAACTTTGAATGATAAACCTGTCTCAAAGTGTTCCCACAATAGTAGCTCTAAAAATGCATATATCAAAGCATGGGTAAATATCCTTTGTCAACATACAATAAGGATCCCAAAATTGCTTTGAAACATAAATTCATTATCAATCCACTAATCATGACATCATGAAATTAAGAATCTATTTACTAACCCTTTTAATCAGACTCTCTTGTTTAGGGTGTTCAATTTACTTAATGGATTTACTGACATCTACATGGGTTGATTGAACAAAAACTTTTTAAATTACCTTATCAATAGGTTTATAAACCATCTTCTTATTAACATTACTAGGATGGTGGGATGGATGAAGTTTCCAACACTTCTCAACCTGATGTCCACTCATGTGACAATGAGTGCAAATTTCCTCTTAGGTGAGGTCACCAATTTGCCATTTCTTGCTTTACCAGTATAAGAATGGTCTTTAGTACCTGTAAGTTGCTTCAGTAAAGCTTGTATTTTCCAACAATATGAGGCGCAATGGTTATTCAATCTATAAAATGTACAAGGAAAAGAATGCAGCATCTTCTAAATATTAAAACCAAATTTCTTAAGTGGAAAAAATGAATCAGAAGTCTTAGAATTCAAATTCCTATTGGTGATTTTTATAGTGTAAGATCAAGGAGGTGGAATCTCAATATCTCTTTTACCTAATTTCTTACACCACTCATTATTCCTTTTCAAGGAGGAATTTTGCTCTACTAGTGACCTTAGATCATGGCTATTTGAAGCTTGTCCTCTTATAACAATGGAGGAACTCTCTCCAATAACCACTTTATCACTAACATAACCCAATCCTATATGGAAAGATCTATGCTATACCTATATTTGGTTAGCAGTACCTTATCCATTCTTACCGAGGCCCCTTCCATAAAATCCCAATTTCAATAACAATTTAGATCCAATGCCCTTCGTGTGTTTATCAAAACTACCAAAATCAATATCTAAAACATCTAAAACTAAATGGAAGGAATTACCAAATAAATAACTTACTATGAAATCATCAATCATAGTGCTTGCATCTGTAGTGGAAGGTAATTAATGAAGACAATGTTTTTCTTCATCTTGCATTTGTGCCAAGAGCTCATCCTTGGCTTGCAACTCTGATTTTAGATGGGCAATCTGCTCTTCCAAAGAGTAAAAATGAGCTCTCAAGAAAGCAATCTCTTCCTAGATCTACCAGTTAATTGCTTCAAGATCATCAAGCCTCTCTCTTTTCAAGGCTTTGGCCATGGCTTCCTATTCCCTACAAACAACATAATCCCATAAACTGCACACTACAAATGGAATATCAATAAGGCTAAAATTCTACAATAATACTAGAAACCAAACTAAAAATAATTGATATCAATCCACATAATTAGAAGCTAACCTAGCACATTAACTAATATGATACCAAACTTGACATATCAGAGTAATGCCTACATAGAAGTTAGCCTAACACACTAGCCACTTTGATACCAAACTTGATCCATAAACTAGCACTTATTTATGTGCAAAAGAGTTTACCTTGAATCCTTTCATTAAATTACTCAATTTCCCAAAAAAAAATTAAGGAAATGAAACTAAATTTGATCTTTTATATTATTTTAGCTATTTATGCATTCAATAGTGATTAATAAACAAGATTAATCAAAATGTAGAAAATGAATGCAAAAATAGAATCCACTCATAATAAGCATGTGATAATAGAGTTCAACAATGCTTACATCTCCAGGTTCACTTCTAGTATGAACTAATCCATTTCCTTGAAAAGTGAGTACATGGATAACCCTCACAATTTTCAAATGGATACTCTAAGATTTCACACAACTCAAAAAATAGAGCTTAAAAAAGTCTCAATAAACCCATGAACAAACTTTCCACCTTATTGTCACATGAATGCAATCTCGCAATCCTGTGGATTTACACCAAATGTCTAGAAAACAAACTTATAAAATGGTCTTAAAAAAATCACTATAGGGATTTCAACATACCATTAAAATATTCTTGAAGTCTAGGAAAAATCCCTAGTTTACACCGAGAAGTGAATCTCTCCAAGTCCCTCAAAACTTGAGATTTCACAAACTAGTCTATTATGGCCCTTATACATAGTCTACTAATGTTTAAATTTAAAGAATTAAAAATTACATCAAATAACCTCATATCTAGACACTCAATATATGGTTGGAACTGACTCAGAGTCTAGAACATATCTCTAGTTTACTATAAAGTCTGTATATGGTTCACAATACCTTAAAACTGAGGAAGAGTGAAGACTAGTCCTTAAGCCTACATTGTCTCCAAAGAAATACCTTGTGTTTAAATATAAGTTTGAGCACTTTATATAGTGATTGAGACACATGGGTTCAATGGTTAGAGTATTATCCTTTTTCCAAAGATGGTAGGGTTCGAATTCCATGGCCTAATCTTGATCCAAAATCCCACGGCAATGCTTTGGTCTTTGTTTTTATCCACATCCCACATAGATGGGATTAAATTAATCAAGCCCTTTTAATATATCCCATTATCCCATATTTATGGGGATTGAGATTGGGTAAGCCTTAAAAGGCATGGATGTGGCATTTGTAATGCCAACTCTTTTGGAATTTATTTTGATGGTGTTTGAAATCCATGGACTTTGATGTGGTAGTTGGTGTGTTGGCATTTCATGGCCTTCATGATGACTTGGCCCCTTGTCCTCCACTTGTAATAATAAATATTATATAAAATATAGTCAATAAATGACTATAAAAATGACCATGGAGTAATATAAAAGTGTCAAACCACATGGTGACTTGATGACCCACCACATGGACTACTCATAATTTGACACTTGTTGACATCCAATTGGATGTTCTATAGCTATATTGACGGCAAGGTCCCCATCTTAAAGAAAAGTGGAATCTACAAGATACGGTCCCTATAGCTAGCCTTTTTCCAAATAAAATTATCAAAGATGAGACAAGAAAATAAAACCAATATTTTTTCATGAACTAACTACCACATGTCACTGCATGATTGGTTCACATTTTTTGCCATGTCATCACTTTGACCAAGTTTGATCACAACTTTAACTGGCCATAAATTGCAAATATAGAATAAAAATTTGTGCATTCAAAATGTGTAAAAAATATTGCAATGATCTATACACCATGGAATTAGCTTTACAATATTTCATGATGGTTAATTTTTGTAGTTTGGCTAGCTTTAAATAGTTTGACTAGAACTTTGATTGAATGCACAATGAACATACAAGCTTCATTTTACACATTCTAAATACCATTGGAAAGGTATTAATAGGCCTTACATGATGGTTTAGGTTTTTATATTCTTTAAGATATTTTATGAATTATCCTTTGGGATCAAGATTGGTCCCTATTAATTCAAATAAGGTAGTATTATATTTAAATAAATCTAAGGGTAAAGTGGTTGGTGAGCTATTGAATGTTCACATGTAGTTGGAATCTAAGCCTAGGATCTATTAGTTCATATATATCCATGTTGGGGAATTCCATGAAGCCTATGGGATGCTCTTCGGTAGGGACTAGTCTCCAAATTTAAATGGATACACGGCCACTTAATTTTATCATATGTGGCTCCTTAAAGAAACATAGTCATTAAAATATAAGTAGACAAAGAACCTAAATGAAACACATGATCATGGAGTATAATTTAGTGACTGAAAATGTAAAATTAGTATCCTCCAACATAGGAGCCTACACATTCTCTATATAGTTTGCTAAAGACAAAACTAAAGACAACCCTCAATTGCTAGGATTGGTCACTATACTTTGATGGTGCCCATTATAAGCAAGGTTATAGGGTGGAATTCCTTTTGATTAACTCACAAGGAAAATAAAACTTAATTAATTATAGATAATAATTCCCTTATACCAATAACATGGTAGAATACAAAACCCTAATTTTGGACAATAATTTGTCTTGAAACACAAAGTAAAGGAACTAAAGGTGTTTAGGGATTCTATACTTGTCATAAACCAAGTCAAAATAAAATTATAATGCAAAATATCTTACCTTAATAATTACAAGAACAAAGCATGTGATTTAACAAAAATGTTTATTACACTTAACTTCATTCTCATTCCCAACAAGGAAAACTAGGTTACTAATTCACTAGTAGCTTTGGATACAAATATAGCCCCCTAGATGACTTAAGGCTATAGGAGTTTTCTATTGAGCTAATCCTATGTCCCTCTATCCTAGACAATAGAAAAAACTTCCAAGTCTTTGATGATGACCAACACATTTTAGAATTCCTCAATAATGCTAGAGTGTTTGAAGCCCAAGTCATGGATGAGGTTGAAAGGGATGATATAAGCCTTGAGAGAGATTTAAAAATGAGAAAGTACCACATGGAACTTGTTAGAATTTATAGTCTCCCTAGGGTGTCATAATTTTGAGATCTTTAAGAGATGTTGTTGAATGAGAAAGCACCCTATGGAACTTGTAAGTCTCCTAAGGGTGTTATAATTGTTAGAGACCTAGGAGAGCCTGATGAATGAGAAAGCACAATGTGGAATATGTCAAACTTTTCTATCTCATAGGGTCTCAAAATTATCAGATCCCTAGGAGATCCTAACCAATCATAGGCCATAACATGTCCTTGGCAAGCACATGTAGACAACTATAGTACACAAAGAGATAAATGGATGATGAACCAATTGCACTTAGTCAAAATAACTCATAGATAAAGTACCTAATTAATAGACAAAAAATGGCTTGACTCAGGGGTACTAAAGGTGACATATAGGGCCAAAGTAGCCATGTGCCTAGTAAACCTCCTACATTAACTAATATAGGTAACTAGGATATAATCAAACATCTAATAAATGTCTAATCACCATCACAAAATATAAACTAAGAGCCCCTTTTAAAATATCTAAGTTAATGTTAGATTGAGAAATGACCAAGTGGATTGTGACACCAACTTAAATTTTAATTCATGCAAAGTGGGTCACCAAAATCCATTAATATAGGAAATATATGTAGAGCCCTATAAGTCTTCATAATAATAATAATTATTATTCATATTATTTTCTCATGTTTTTAGTGATAATATTCAACCTAGCATTTCATCCTAGGAAATATTTCAACTCTTAGATATGGTTATATTATATTTTATCCCCAAGCTAGAGCTTGAACTTTAAGACACCATTTTCTTGCCAAACCTAGTGCAGTTCAAGATATACAATAGGGTCTTCATGTTAATTAAAAATCTGTAGGTGCCCACCCCTAATAATGATGAATATCAAACTAAGATCCTTGATGAACTTGTATCCCTAGAGAGATTAGGATTATATAAGGTAGTGGCTAAGCCTGAAGTGTTGCCTTGCATAAACCTCATTGACAATCTATTGCAAACTTCAATACACACTCAAAAAGGAACTCATGACCTAGTCTACTAAGCCAAATCTATGAATATAATTATAGATATATTAGGGGATATTTTTAAGTAGTATTACAACCTCCTAGACTTCACCATTGACTATAATTAGGGCATAGTGGATGCATAGACCAAAACACATGATATATATAAGGTTCTTAAGGATTATGCCATTAACCAGGATCAATGGACCAATATAGGTGATATCAATGCTTACCCCATCTACCTCTTCTGAGAAAGGGTTCATGTTAGGATGCTCCTTTTTAACCACTTATTTTGAGCTAGTGATATTATGCATGTAAACTTATTATGGTGCCCCTATTGAGTATCATCCTTAAGAGAGAGGACATCCTAAACCTGGGAAATGTGATAAACTTTAGCCTCATTAAGAGTGTCTCTAAGGCTTAGTCTAGAGGTAATTTATACATGTTATCCTAAATTATGGATGAAACTTATGCCACCCTCTCATTTAAAAGCATGATGTTCCCACCTTGGGTCCCCATGGGATCTATAGTTCACATCATGTTATAAAATTTATACAGTCACCACTATCAAAATCATGTCCAAGAAATCTTTTAACATTTATACCTTATGGTCTAATAGACCATCAATGAAAAGCTTATGCCATAACTTTTTTTAGGATATAAGGAGGATGATCTTTCCCATAGGAGCCTAATGGTATGAAAAATATCACACCATCATTTAGGTGGAGGGCATATGACGTGCCTATCTTATCTTACCCTATTAAGTCTTGGATAATCTTGCCAAGTAATAAATTACTCATTAATTAGTCAAAGACATCACAAGAATATCAATTTATCACTGATAAAAGAGATGCCCATAATTCCTAATCATCATTAATCACCATGAGTACGTGAATATGACCTCACTAAGGAAGATGGAAACCAACACAAATTCCTACACCTTAGAAAGGGTAGAGCATAGAGAATGGGATCCTCATGGGGTTATCCACACCAATGTGGTGAAACACATGGCTTGACTCAATATAAATTACCATCATGAGCCCCATGAGGATGATGAAATTCATCTTAACCTATCTGAAGCCAATTAAGTAATATAATGGTTTTAGGTAAAGAAGAACAAGAAATGAAAACAAGCTTAATCTAGGTCAATCATTGAAGAGAGGCCTACATCACCTCTATAGGCTCCTTAAATACAACAACCTTTGCCACATCTAGCCTTGGGCCATACACTAGATCAATAGGGAGGAGATGTTTAGGAGACCACACCCCACATATATAGGAGGATCATATAGGGGATCCTAACACCTTCACCTCTAAGGTCTTTTCATCCCCCAATTTATGCCTTAGTACTACTACTTTCATGTCCATGAGTCACTCAACTTAGGTGGTGTAGGTGTTTTACTTTGAAATTGATATTATCCCTAAGGTGAGTTTATAAAGGGACCAAAAATAAACATCACTATAGATACATGAACCCACTACCAAAATCCCTTAATAACCCATGGGACCACCTCCAAGATTGCCCATTTTTTCTAGGCCTACCTTAGTGCAACCTCCCCTAGTTCTTATTTCCCTTGCTCCTTAATTAACTCAAGTGACCTTAGATTTGGCAATTTTTGGCCTTCTCATTTACCATATCACCACAATCAACCCATTACACCCACCAAAGTTCTCACAACCCTGATGTGGTATCCCTGCACCTTGGTTGCATGGCTCTCACCCATTCACGTATTGGGTTTAGTGTAGGTCACTTTTGCAGTCCTGAGGAGTATGTAGATATTAGTGTCTCTAAATTTATTAATATGAACACACACCATGGTTTCTAAATTAATAGATCTATTAGTAACCCATATAACATGGGCACCTCTCATTATCCCCACCTCAATAGTTTTAATAGCCATTTCAATGGCTAGTGCACTCGCATGCACAATTCAAGTGACCCCTAGCTTTATTGCCCCTATTTTCACTCATTTATTTACTCAATATATTCTATCAATAATTTCTAATTTAACCCCTTATATCACTATAGCTTATGTTGGTCTGAGCATAATGCCCAAAGTTTTGAAGAGGGTAAATGTTTTTATGCCCTCAGTATATGCCTCAGTTACCATTTAGCTACTCCAACTACAACTTTAGCTCCAATTGATCCAGGAAAGATACCCAAGAAAAATATAAAAGTAACTCCATCACATCTCCCTATTCAAGTTATGATTGATCCCTTTTAGACCTTTATTCATCTTTCCCTTCCCATGACTCCCCAGTCCTCATTTTCCATTATCTAGGGGGCCTAAGGATTGAAATTTAACCAGCCAATATCCTAATTCTTACTAAACACCCCACTCTTAGGTGCGATTATTTCATAGGTTAATATGACCCAGGACTAATGGCATACCTAATTATTCATGTGGGGGTCCCCACTCATTCTCCCTCATTTTGATCATGTGCATCTTCCTCCTCCTATCCTTTCTTCCATATTTTCCTCTACTTCATCTCTCCCCCCTCCCTATAGACCTCCACCTTCTACTTTAGTTACTTCCATACTATTCCACATTACAAGACCTTGGGGACATTTGAAGGACCAGGTTGGGTTGAGCCCATTGAGTCATTAGGTGCATAATAACTAGAGATGGTATATCATGGGGAACAAAACATATAATGGTAGTTCGATACAACATTAGGGAGCATGAAGAGGGTACTCACACAAACCTTTACTTAGGAGGGGAATCATGTGGTCTAGAGGACCGAGTAATACCTCTTCTCCATCACCAAAATGAGGACACCTAGTATAATAGAGAAAGTGATTGAGGGCCTAATGTTAGTGCTCTAAGATATCAATGGCCTCACTAAAAAAATCATGGAATGCATGTAAGAATAGGTTCATGTGCTCAGATCATAGGTGAGGAGAACTTTCCTATTATGCCTAATTGGTAGAGTTGTTGAGGCCTTGGCACAATTTTTTTAAAATCTTGGGGAGGCTACCAAGGCCCTATCCTTGAGTAGAGAGCACCTCTAATGAACTCAAACATATTTATAAAGAGTGACCCATGTGGATAGTAAGTGTATAAGGCCGATTGTGAATATTCATAAAGGAATTTTATCAATCTTAAGATCATGCCTCTTGTAGACTTAAACCTATACCAGACTTATGTTAGAAACATAAAAAATTCAATTGAGGAATAAATAGCCATAGTGCATATGGTGATTAAGCCTTTAGAGAAGGGCAAGGGGAAGATACTAACCTATTTTAATGAGATCAACATCATTGTCTTATTTCACCCAGATGACAAACTACTATATAAACATGAATTTTAGGTCCACTTGGCCCACTTTAATAAAAAAAGGGTATCAAAAACTAAGATTATTGGGGCCAAAGTGATTCTTGATCTATAAATCTAATCCATGGTTAGCATCAATTAGGTGCTGGAGGTAAAAGCTTTCATGGAGGCCCCATTCCAAGTCCATGAATGGTTGTATCTTAGGTTGAGGTAATATTCCAAGAGCCACCTATGAATACTTCTAATATGGATTGATAATTTGATTTAGTGGAATCTACTTTGACAACTAAGGATGAACACTCTAAGGAATTGGGAATCTGTCCCCCAAACCTTTAGCACTTCATTTTAGTGGGTTGCGGAAGATAGTTTTGGGAGGATGACAATAATGTTTTTTTGAGTGTTGTTGCAACTAACTCTTGGGGTCATCATGGCCAAGGATGAGAACCTCATGATATGGGAGGTGAATCCCATCCATATTTATATATTAATTTTCATTATTATATATGGGTTAGAATTTTCATATAACAAAAAGATGTTAAATTTGATGAAAATTTTACTACTTTTTATAATGGTGTTTCTATCTTTCATAAAATGTTATCCACTAATTATTGTTTCTATGAAATACATGTTAGTGTAAAGAATTAATAGTATGATTTGACAAATATTATGAGTGTAGTATTTAGAATGTGCCTTAATTTATAAATTCTTTTTATTTCCTTAGGAACACTCATTAATATGTGTGCTTGATGCTACATAATTAACTTTGAAAGTCATGTATGTAATATACTACATGCCCATTTTATGTGTTTATATTTAGTGAGGAATTTATAGATCAAGCATTCTCACTACCTCCTCAAACTTCTTCCATATGTGATGATAAGTTAGAGTTTATAATAAAACTTGGCTCACAATGGTATAACCATGGTTGGGCATACACTCATTCTTGAATCATTGACATCTTTTACGAATTGGGAATATATTTTATGCCTTACCTTACCCTCTCTTTTATGTCTATTTTAAAATCAGACTAACCTTCCTACCATTTTATAAAATTGGTGAAGTTAAACCTATTAGCACTCTAAAATTGAGATTAGACCATGCATAAAGACCTCTTATATCAAATCGAGTATTGAATCCCTGATGGTAGTGTTGCATCTCTCAAAGATATATTTAAAATAGGCTACATCATGGAGCTAATAACTAAATCTCATTCCCTACATTGATCTCAAAATAATCCTAAAAAGGGATCACAAAAGTCATTTATTGTCACCCACCTCTCTTTTGGGGACCTAGTCTCTTAGGTACACCCTGAGATCATATTTTGGGAATGACAAAAACTTATTGATTTGAAGATTGATTACATAGAGAGGGTAAATATATTATTTATAATAAAATGAATAAATTCTAATACCCTAAACTATACTATTATTCCACCATATTTTCACAAAAAGAGTGGTTCCACATACTACCACTAACCAAAACTTTCTAAGAGGTAGTTTGTGGAGCAAGCTACTAGTAAAAACCTAACATGTCTAGATACATTGAACTTAGGTATATTGTAGAAAAATTTGATAATTCAAACCAAAAAATACATAAAATATGAGATTTATAAAAAAACAACTCATATACCTTACAAAAAAATGATAAAAATGGGTTGTTTTTTCATATACAATGCACCTTCTCCCTTGGGAAGTTATGTCTAAAAATATTTATGGCCAAATAAAATCTATCCCATGCATCTTATTAATCTTATGATTATTTTTCCTTTTCTTGAAGATGAGAACATGACACCACATGAATGGGTAACATATTTGATAATTAAATGCATGTTGATGTAGATACTCAAAGGTATCATGTGAATTAATATAATGTTAAACCAAACAAATATCAACCATTTTAAACATGTGATCAAAAATTTCACTTCCATACATGCCCAATTCTAGTTGTGTTGATGAAAATAACTTTGTATAAAATAATGATTAAGTAATGGAAGACCAAAAAAATCATCATCTACTAGTAAAGAATAAGTTTTGAGATGAAGAACATATTTTTATAATTTTTGTTACCTTTCTAAATGATATCTTCATTCTTAACATTTTTTTCCAATACATTCCCCTCATTGTCAAATACAATTTGGAGAAGAGGTGATCTATTTGAGAGAAAATGTAGGATTTCATTCAACTCTTCCATATTAAAATTATTATTAAAACCATAATAAAAATGAAAATAATGATAGAACATAATCTAAAAATAAATTTCTTATTCAGAACAAGATGATCCATCAAAATTAGTATCAAATAATTTATACTAGTTCATCCAAAATGAATATTCACATCACTCATAGAAAAAAATCCTCAAAATATAACCATAAAATTAATTACACTTCATATTATAATATCATATAAAAATAAATGGAAAATTTATCAAATTCATTTAAAATTTATTTGACAACTAGAAGCCTAATGTTGCTTAAAGTATATTTGTTATATTTTTTCAACAAGTTTTACAAACTAGTATTTTGAAGATAAAAGTGGTTAAATTCCACAACATATTTCTGTTCAATAATTCATAAAAGATTAAAAGAATATTAATTTAAAAACTTAGTGAATCTACTATCAAACAATTTTTTTAATCTCAATTAGACAAATAAATTGAATGATGTACTTTATTGAAGTTAGGTTACTAGAAATTAAGTTTTTATGTACAATTTCAAAAAAACATCTTGCAACTCATATATATTTATCAATATTGATCCAAAAGTAATGAAATTAAAAGTTTTAGAAAAGTATTGGAGTCTATTATACAACAAAAAAAACTTTCATAATTCAAATCTTTCATAGAAAGTTATGACCTCTACAATAGACAACCCTTTGACTACCTTTTAGAACCAAAACCATCTCTAATACCACTTGTAGAGTACCTAAAAACATAAAAATCAAAATTACACAAAATATAAAATATAAGAATGAATATATACACCCAAATAAGTGAATTATAGTTAAAAATAAAATAGATCAATAATTAAGGACAAACTTCTTCAAAAGATGTGAAAAATTCACCTATAATTGGATTAATATGAAGATTGATTACATAGAAAGGGTAAACCTATTATTTATAATAAAGTGAGTAATATAAAATAAAGTAAACCATAATGGTATTCCATCCATATTCACACAAAAATAGTGGTCTCTACCTACTATCACTAGCTATAACATCCTAAGAGGTAGCTTATGGAGTAAGTTACTAGCTAGAACTTAACATGCCTAGATACATTGAACTTAGGGATTTTTTAGAGTATAATACTTATTCAAACCCAAATATAAATAGAATATAATATTAATATAAAAATATATCATTTAAATCTTAAAACATAATGTGAAAAATGGGTTAATGTTATCTATTCATACTACATTACAACTCATTTATCTATCCAAGAAAATATTACGTTCCCTCTAAATAAATAATGGGATAAATACTAAAATACATGTGAATTACATAAATATTTGTGCTCAAACACACATATATAAATAGCTAGAAAGGTTTCATAGAATCACTCAAATCAATCTATTATCCTATTGGAAATTATGATGATTAGTACATCAAAATTTCTTAGTTGTACCAAGGTTGTGATCAATTTACACAGGAATAAACAAATCTCTTTCATTCTTTGATTTTTAAAAATATTTTTAGGAATATGATAAAAGTATTATTTTGAAGTATATCTCAATATTTAGATTATATATCCAAATATGATTTGGATTTCCTCCAAATATTCTCAATTATATAAGTATATAGATTATCCTATAAAATTGAAGTAAAAGCTAAATTGAATAATAAGAGATATGATTCTAAGTATCATGAAAAATAATGGTCTATGCATTCAAATAATAATACTAAAAAATGTGTACACAAATAATTTTGGCATAATAAACTTGGAAACAACAAGTTTGACCTATCTTTGACATGCATGACTTTTGCATACACATTTAAATTTTAATCACATTCTCTCCTACCATTCATCTATATATGGACATGGACAATGAACTTTTCCATAATTAATATACAATATCTCCATAGTATATTCATTAATGATCTATAATTATGTTTATATCATTGACATAATATATATCATTATTTTTTCCTTCTTGGAAAATGTTTTTAATAGTTTGACATTAATGGTTACCAACATCATCTACTTATGATTATAGTATCTTAAGATCCTAAAAAAACTAGTTTTTAAATTTAAATATCTCCTTTGGGTTAGTCTACATGTTTCACATGTTGGTTATGGGGTAAAATTACCCAAAGAGTCATCGATATATACAAGATAAGCCCAAGGCTTTATTCATTAGGTCACTGTGTGGAAGTTATATAGAAAAATAATTGCACATTGATGAATCCATTTACACACCCTTTAGGTATTATCCAAAAGAATCCAAATATTAATACCCCTTAAATTAATAGTCTTAAAAGATAAGTTTAAACACTAATTTATAGGTCAAAATTGCATGTTGTCAAGAGTTGAAAGTCAAAGCTATGGATTGCATTCTAGCAACACACTATTGAGAACACATACACATAGGTGGGTTAACCTCATTTAGTTTGATAACTCTTTTAAGTATTAAAAATTAGGAAATGATTAATATTTTTATGTGGTATGGTTTGGGATTCCAACCCATATTTCTAAACCTTTTTTGTGATGCGTAAAAATTTCCTTCATTAAAATCCAAGTAAAACATTCTAATTTTTTTGATTTACTTAATTTAATGATGCTTAATTATTAACTATTGTTCAAAATCATATAATTTAATAAATTGAAGTGTGACACACATAATTAATTAAATTTTTAATTAATTTGTTTTATTTTCTTACTAAAAATAAGACATGCAAAATCAATAAATAATTTTAGAAGGGGGAATCTGATTCATTTAGTTAATTACTCCTTCAAGAATTAAGTCTCAAATTTATTTGTGAAATATATATGGATTAAATCAAATGATTCCACTTTATTTTATTTAAATCTTAAGGGATGTGTTAGGTTTAGTTGACAAGAATATAATACTATAAAAATCATTATGTCAAAGTTAAGAACCATGGTCTAAAAACACAAGGAAATAAGTTCCCACAAGGTTTTTTTAATAATAATTTATTATAAAATCACCTTACAAGAATTTTTAACCAACTCAAGAAATGATGACATGAAAACTCTAACCTAGCCTAAGACCTAGTACCTAATACTCACACATCTTGTGTAGTCTACATATCCACACCTCAAAATCATGATCAAATGTAGTTCTCCTTTAAACATGTGAAGAGTATCCTCCATGAGATGTCATCAGCAAAAGGGTTGGTGATCTAAGACAACAAGGAAAGAACTATAAAAACACAAATGAGCTTCTATAAACTATAAACATAAACACCCCAAAACAAACCATAATATCACAATAATCATTTACGTAAGACACATATACTTCTTAAGATTATTGTGTTGATATATCACATAAGCTCTATCTTACTAGAGTAAAAACTACTATTGAAATAATTGATATAAGAACCTATATTAATTAATGAAAAATTCCAATAAATTAAAAACAACATTCAATTTCCACTACTTGGAGTAGCTCTAAATCTTAAAAGCATCTTCATCAATTACTGAGTCTTAATATGATAAATCCATGTTTCCAAGATCACTCATATAGTGAAATAACTTAGGTTTTCATCTATGCAAACATTTATAGTCACACCTTTATTAATACTTATGTTTTAAAATATTAACACATGAGAGTACACTCAACGCACAAGGAAATACATCCTAAGGTTAGTAACTAGAGCCAACTATAAGGAAAGTACCCTAAAGGTTAGTAGTTAGTACCCATGACAACTTCCCAAGTTGGATACATATATTTTATGATAAAATTCATAAGAAGAATTAGGGATAGCTATAAATAACTCATTGCCAAAATGATTGTTAGTTATATTATGAAAGTAAACACTCTTTGCCACTCATCTTTATAACTATGATTTACACATTTACCCCTGTAGGCAAAATTGTAGTGACTAACTAGACCATGCATAACTAAATGCCGCAAAGGATTAATATAAGGCACCCTAGTATATGAAATGAGATTTGATAACATTCCCTAGTGTTTCAAAGATAATAGGAGTTTACCCTAATCTAATGTTAGATGATAGCCTCCTTAGAACTAAATATAAATAAATAAGTTGATATAAAAAGGATTTATGTTTAGGGTTTTTAAAATTGTTCCCAAGGCTATAAAAATGGTAGGCTAGTCATCAAAAATTTAATTATGATCAAGCACAATAATTCACATAACAAAATGTTCAATAACTACCATTAATGAGACTATTCTAGGCTTAGAAAAGGCTAGAGATATGATGCCTAAAAAAAATACTTAAGAAGGCTATTAAATAAATTTAATGATTTTACTTACATTTAATACTAAAACCTCACAAGGAGATTACTTATACATTTTATCTAGGAAGGTAAGACTAAATAGTCACAATGGAAAAAAATAGTTTCAAAACAATAATATTACCCTAATTTTAGGTTGATAAAAAAGGTCAAAATAACCTTAAATTAATTCATGCATGAGGAAATAAATTAACCTAATAGTTTATACAAAATTTCTAAGTTATATATAAAATATAGTTTCAGGAGTAACATTTTTATGCAAGGTTAATTAGGAAACTAGCCTGTCATTATGAAATGGTTTTGATAAGTTGAAAAGTTACTTAACAGTTTTCACTTGTGAAACTAATTTAAAATTTGTCTAGATTTTATTTAAAATTTTAAATAATAAAATAATTTATTTTTTTGAATTGATAAATTTTAGCCATTTAAAATTTGTTTAATCATTAGATTTGATAAATTTTATTTTTAGGTATTAAAATTAATTGTAATCCAAACTGATTTTATTGGTATAGAAAAGTACTAAATTTTGCTTATGAAAGTATTTAAAAATCAACCCAATTTATTTGTAATTGTTCAATTTTTTTAATTTAGTTTCTAAACTAATATTTCATATCCATTTTAAATTTATCCAAAGTTTAAATTTATAATTTTTTTGAAATTAAATATTTATTTCTTTCAATTCCAAATGAGTTTTACTAGGTTAAGAAGAGAATGGAACATATTTAAAACTTAATTTGTTTAGTTTGGTTTAGATCTAGAATCCATTTCATAGAACTAAGGTAATTTATGATAAAATGATCTATTTAAATTTAATATTATACTTTAGGCATTTTTTTATTTATTAAAATACCACATAGGTCTTACTTAAGTCTCAACATTTTCCTCTAGGTTTGCCTTTCAACTTATTTTATACAAGATAAATTAAAAGCTAACTGATTTTTTATAGAAAAGATCAAAATGTTAAAATACATAGAATGTAATAAGCGTAGATCTATAAGAGAGTTAATGAGCAAAGCATAACATAATGAGCCTAGATCAATTAAACACAACATAGGTATTTATCCTAAGAAAACCTCAAAGAGGTAAAAAACCCATCAAAGTGATATTCAATATTGAGAAACAATAAAACTCCAATACATCAAATCTTATTCATCTCACTCTTCACATAAATTCTTCACAAATTTTTTTAGACAAGTATTTGCTACACACACGTATACTTAATTTATTTTGTTTGATGTAATTACAATAAGGGTAAAACCCTATTTATAATGATTCATGAGGGTATGTGACCATTGTGAAAATAACGGGTCCATCCACCCTGATAAATCCAATTAATAAATATTTGATAAATATTAAATAACTATAATAAGATTATTTATTTTATCAAAGTTTACACCTCAAGTAAATAAATAATATATTATTATTTATTTAATTACTTACCAATGTAAGACAAGGGTTAATAATAACCAATTCAACATTAAAAAGCCATAGTCACCATAAAGGAATTATACTATGTGCAAAATATGAAGGATTGAAAAACCTTCATCATGCAAAAAATCACCTTTTGACATCAAAGAAATTATAATCCATAAAATAATCAAAAGTAAGTTTAAACTAGCATGATTGTGAGATTACATCTCACTATTTCTCATGAATAATCACTAAGCATATTTGGAGCCTTTTATAATATAAGGACCTCCATTACAAATTATGATTTTTAATGTAATAGAGTATAAAAGTAAAATTTCTACACAAAGTTTACTCACATCACATAACTTTAACATAAATTTTACAATGATTTAAATGAGAAGACATATAGATAAGAAGAAAAACATGGCCATTAGGAAGTGGTATTGTCATGCACACTCCCTATCAATGGCAATTCTGAAAGGCCTAGCATTACACAAAACTGATAAAACTTAGTAGCACCAAGTGGTTTTGTGAAGATATCTACCATTTATTCATATATAGGACAAAACTATAGATCAATATCACCATTGAGGACTTTCTCTTGGATAAAATGCACTAAATGTTTTGTAAGAGATATATAACTTTGGTTATCATAATGAAGGATGGTAATATGAGAAACATCCAAATGAAGTTCTCCCAATAGCCTTTATAGCTACATGGAGTATTTAATAGCTTTTATAGCATTTTGTACTTAACTTATGTAGAAGAGAGAGATAGTAGGTTGATTCCTATTAATCTAATTGATAACACCTACACCAAAATTAAACATATATCTAGAAGTGGATTTGAAATATAAAGTATCACCACCATGGTCAACATCACACTAACCATATAATTTAGTATTATCAATGGAAAAATATAACAAAGAATACATTTAAATAATTTTTAATGATCCAAATAAGGATCCTACATAAATCTATAAGAAACACTAACAACATATGAAATATCTGGCCTAGTAATGGTTAGATAAATCAAACTTATAATAAGCTATCTATACAAAGTAGGGTTAGCTTTTTCACATGTAGGTTTATGATCAAGTTTATTACCAACTTTAATAAGAATATTGGTAGATTTACAATCAAGCATGTTAAATTTAATAATAAGATTATGTGCATACTGAGATTATGATATAATAATTAAATTTTTATCTTAAAATATAAACATTCTTAAAAAATGATGTAGAATGCCTAAATCAGTCATTTCAAAATTTGACTTAGTTTATCTTTATATTTATGAATTAAACTAGTTAGATCACCATTAATTAAAAAATCGTAAACATATAATACAATTAAAATCAAATGACCATTTTCAACTTTAACAAAGAGATCATTATCTAAATAACAATTAGAAAAACCCAATTGTTTGAAAAAAGAAGTAATCTTAAAATACCAAGCTCAAAGAGCTTGTTTTAAATCATACAAAGATTTTTTAAACTTAAATACAAAATGTTCTCTATTAGGATCAATGAAACCTTTAAGTTAAGTCATATAGATTTATTCTTCTAAATCACCATTTAGAAATGCATTCTTGACATCCATTTGGTGAATAACCCAACCATTTTGGACTGTAAGAGCAATAAGTAGTCTAATAGTACTCATTTTTTTTAGGAGCAAAAGTTTCAACATAGTTAATCCCATATTTTTGAGTAAACTCATGAGAGAATAATCTAGTTTTAAATTTTTAAATTTTACTAATTTAATTATATTTGATTTTATAAATCCACCTAAAACTAATAATATGGCTTTTAGATGGAGGAGGGACAAAATTTCAAGTCTAATTTTTAATTAAGGAATTATATTTAGCTTGCATAACAACATTCTATCTATCAACTTGAGTGGCTTCCTCAAAATATTGAGGTTCACATTCATACATAGTCATTAAAGCATGATAATAATTTTGACTTCTAGTTAATTTATTAAGATTATTAACATTAAAAGATTGAATTAGGGATTCTACCCATTTTGGTCTTTATATTGAATATGAAACTTAGGGGGTTACTCAGAATCTAAGTTATCCATAACTAGATGAAATTCCTCAAGGGAATCTATTTCATCACAAGGAAAAACATGAGAGTTATGTTCATCAACATAAGAACACTGAGGAGGATCCACATAGGGCTCACAAAAAGATTTTTCAAGGACAAGAAAATTCCTATTCTCAATAATCTGACATTTATAGGGATCATACACTCTTAACCCTTTATATTACCTCCATATCCTACAAAAATGCATGAAAAATAATTGGGGTTGAGATTATTCCTCTTAACTTTAGGAACAAAAATAGAAGTAGGACTACCAATTTTTTTGAGATGAGTCACACTAGGTTTTTTTTTAGTCCACATTTCTAAAGGGGTAGAAAGATGCAAGGATTTGGTAAGGAATTTATTTAGAATATGAACAATAATGTTCATGGATTAGACCCACAACAACTTATGAACATTTACAGATTGTAATATTGTTCTAGCCATTTCTATGATGGTGCAATTTTTCTTTTAGGCAATACCATTTTGCTGAGAGGAATAGGGAGTTTTTAATTAGATTTTAATAACACAACTAATGAAAAAATAATCAGATTATTTACTAAAATATTTACCATCATTATCATTTCTTAAAATCTTAATAAAAAAAGTAGATGCATTTTCAACATAAACTTTAAATTCTTTAAACTTAGAAAAAATATCAGATTTATTTTTAATGAAACAAGACTAGATCATTCTAGTATAATCATCAATAAATATAAAAATATATAATAAAAAATTAAGAGAAGTAACTTCTAAAGGACATACAACATCACTATTAATTAATTATAAAATATGTGAGAAATTCGTATCATGATTCTTGTGAAAGGGGTTAGTATGTTACTTACCACGTAAGCAACCCTCACATATTTCATGATGAGAGGGGATATAAGGAAGTATAGTAATAAGATTATTTGTAGACATATCATGTAAAATTTTAAAATTAACATGTACTAAGCTTTCATTTTGTAACTGAGATTCATTCTTATTATGCAATGAAAGTAAGCATGCAGAAGAATGAGAAAATATATATAAACCATTGTTTTGAACACCTTCAATAATTAAGGACCCATAATGATTTTTAATGGACCAACTATATTTAAGTAATATTACAATTAAATTATCATTTTTAGGTTGATAATAAGATAAAAAATTCTTTTTAATCTTAGGTACATAAAAAACATCATTAATAACAACATTTAAAAATTTTGCTTTTCCCTATTTAGTTGCTTCTAAAAAAGAATTATCTCCTAAGTAAATTTTTTTAGAGATTCACATAAAATATTAGATAAGCATGTCATATGGTGTGATGCACTTCTATCTAAAATCTATTCATTTAAATTTTAAGCACATAAAGCAATAACATGATTCTTCTACTTGTTTTGATTGGATTTCAGTTTGATTTTTATTTTTATAACAAGGTTTCCTTCTATTACCAAATTCACCACACATATTACAATTTCCATTAAACTTAGGTGTATGATTCTTATTACCAAACTTTTTGTTCCCATGTTTGCCTTCAATAGAATTAGCGTTAGATTTCTAGTTTTTAGTGTTATCAGAAACATTATTAAGAGTGATAAGTGCATGAGTAGCATTCTCCTTAGAATCAAAATTTTTCATAACTTTCTCTTCCTAAATCAGGGAAGCAGACAAGGTGGAAAGATCAGGGATATCTTACTCAGTTTGATACTTAGAATTCAAAATTGAAATGAAATTTCTAAATTTTTCATGAATATTTAATTAAATGATAAAATAAATCAACTTATCTTGAATCAAATTACAAATATATCCATCTAACTAAGATTTGATTTTTTTAAATTTAGCTAGAAAATTAACAACTTTTTCATCATCCTTCATAGGTGTAATTAGAAATTCAAAGATTAATTTAATGATATTTGAAAGGTGAGTGCCTTCATGAATGAATTCAAAGAGTTTTTAAACATCACTAGGAGACTCTTTATTACCAATGTGGATAAAGAATTCATCCTTAAAACTTTATAAGATAATGGACATAGCTTCTTATGATTTTATTTGAAATGCATTGGCAAGCTCAGGGGTCACATGTCATCAAGAAGAGGATTTATCAGTTCCAATGATAATATTTCATAATTTTTGAGCCATAAATTTAGATTTAATACAATTTTTTTATATATTATAATTATTTCTATTTAGCATTTGAGATTCATCTAAGGAAAAATGAGGTGAAGCCATAGCTTCCCTTTAAAAAAGATAGTAAATGAATGATTAAAATGAAACCTTTTTAATGTAAATTTAACTTAAGTTTGTAAAATAATGTAAATCACAAGTATAAATATATTTAATTACACAATTTATATGCTAAATAATGCAAACATTAAATTAAAAAACATAAATCTAAGTTTCAAAAGAATCACACTCAAAATGACCACCTAGGCACAATTATTAAAAATATATGTAAAAACAACAATAAGAGGATTAAAAACAAAAAAATGGTTCACTCCAATGCATTTGGAACATGTAAAAACCTTAAGATCGACTGGTTGGATGACTATACTTATCTAAGTTTAGACTAAATCAATGTCGAAAGAAAGACTAGTTGACATGTCAGAGAGTTTTCACGTGAGAAGGAAGGAATGAAATTCAAGAAATGAAATTCAAATTAATTTAATTTGCAATTAACTATGACTAAAGTAAAAAAAAATATAAAAATAAAAAATCTAGTGATATTTGAACACTAGACTTGTCTTTTACAAGTTTTTACCAAAAATTATGATCACTAACTCATCTATGAGTGAATTCAAAAATTTACATGCAAAATATTATATTTAATTATTTTTATCTGATTTTTTTATTAAAAAATATAAAAAAATATTTATTTAATGTGCATGTAAACAAAATTAAAAACATAGTACTTAATTTTTAACTTTTTGGTGAAATATTTTAATAATATATAAATCAAATTTGTAAAATTAAAAAATAAAATATTTTTTAAATATTTGAAAGAACTTTATAGCTACCTTAATATCTCTTGTAGGTGGAAATGGCATAGGTCTGGGAGTAGAAGAGAAGCTTGAGGGAGATAGAGGCCTTCAAAATTTGTAGATCTTCCTAAAATCCTCACATAATGCCAACAAGCCTTTAAAAAACATTTTGGTGCCCAAAACTATTTTTGACAAGCTCCTAGGCTGTACACATGCACCAATTAAGGAGAGAGGAATATTAATAGGCTAATCCAGAGCTTCTTAGGCCTTAAAAAATTGCACGGGTCCTTATTTTTGCAAAACTAAGTGAATAAAACTTTTAAAAGGAAATTTGATGCATACAAAATTGAGTTTCAATTTTTTTAAATGCCCAGGCCATATAATGGCATCCAAGTGCCTAGACTTTGAATAAATTGAAATATCAATTATTGATATTTAATTCAATATTATATATGCTTTCCATCAAAATCCTCTCCACTAGCTCTGATATCATGTTAAAATACATAGAATGTAATACACATGGATCGTGAAGAGAGTTAATGAGCAAAGCATAACATAATGAGTCTAGATAAATTAAACAAAACACAATTATTTATCTTGAAAAAACCTCAAAGAGGTAAAAAACCCAACAAAGTGATATTCAATATTGAGAAACAATAGTAACCCCAATACATCAAATCTTCTTCATCTCACTCACATAAATTCTTCACAAATTTTTCTCAGACAAGTATTTGCCACATGCAGGAATAATTGAATTTTTTTTGATGTAATTAAAATATGGGTAAAACCCTATTTATAATGATTCACAAGGGGATGTGACCATTGTGAAAATAATAGGTCTATCCACCCTGATAAATCTAATTAGTAAACATTTGGTAAATATTAAATAACTATAATAATATTATTTATTTTCCTAAAGTTTACACCTCTAGTAAATAAATAATATATTATTATTTATTTAATTACTTACAAATATAAGCCAAGGGTTCATAATAACCACTTAGACATTAATTGATCTAACACAAAAGGTTAAAATAATTAATTCAAAATTAATCCTTTTACCCATAGGAAAAGTTTTTGGAGCATGTAAAGCCTTATAAACTACCCTTGTCTCACAATTTTTACCAATGTGGTATTTAACCCAATTATATATCGAGAAATTAAATTGGAAAATTTTGACAGATAAATTAAGAATTCAAATATATCCCATGTAAAATAAATCATATGTGAATAATTATGTATTTCCTATAGCAACATACTGTAACATAGATTAAATAAGAACATGAGAAGTAATATCAACACGGTCCAACATATTACCCTTAAATTGAGAAATGGAAAGGGTTGGGCACACTTTTCAAATAAAGGGAAACCTAATTTTTCCCCCATCAAAACCATATATAGATAAGTCAACATGTGCACACAACTACCACATGTTTAATTCATTTTGAATACAAAGTTTATAGTTACTGACAAAGAGGTTCAAACATACATGTGATCGATTGTACACATAGAAAAAATAAGTGTCAGTCTTGTATTGAATTATCTATATGTCACATCCCAATTTCTCTCCAAGATTAATAAAATTTTGATCCAAAAATTTTCATAGATATTATTTGATTAATTACTGTTTGATTAAGTTTTATTTCATATGCTAATTATGGGACAATTATATGATGCTTAATTAATTTGATTTATTTATTATAAGATTAGCTATACTTTTATATTTTGTATATTATGATCACGTTTGTTAGTTTATACAATAGTATTTTATGGATATATTTATGTTTTAGGATAAATACCTTCATTTTTAAGAGGAGGATGTAGGACAAATCCATCCATCAGAGTGTGATGGATGGATGTCATCATCAGATAAGGTAGTGTAGATGGAGGCATTAAGGGATGACAGAGAGAAAACCTAAGAACCCATGCACACACCATAATAAATTAACATGAATTATGTTCATTGATTTAGTTAGATAGCTATAGTATGTATTTATTTTTTGATAAATATGTCTATTGTGATCTTATTTTATATTTGATGATCTTGTTGATTTAGTTATATGATGGCACTAATTTGGTAGTGTTACTACATTAATGGTTATTGATGTTATTTCTTAAATAATGAGTAAATTTGTATATGTTTTAATGTGAATTAATGTTGTCTTGGTTATAATTGAGTGTTTTATAAACAATGTTTTTTTTTGGATTCATTGTTATAGGAATAGATGGATTTTATTACTTAGCTTGATCAATTTGTCAAGTGATTATTGATGCTTATAAGGTTACTTTTATCATTTATAATAGTTGAATAAACCTATATTAAGTCATTAATAAATTATAGTTCTTTATTATCATTAGTGAATGAAACTAGTTTGGCATGGTATAATGAAATTAATGTTACTAACTAAATATTTTTATAAAGCCTAAGTGCTTAAGCAATTTTTATAATCCTGCATAAATTCCATGTATATAGTTTCATTATTAAACAAATATGTGAGAGATTATTATTTTTTATGAATATTTACTAAAGTCATTAGTTATTTTATTTGACCTATAATTGTAACCTCTAGCTATAAGGTTAAATTCATTGGTAATGGTTATTATGTTTAGTGGATTTTTTATTTAGTTGACATATCATGGTAATTACAATGTTTAATGACTTTTATAAATTCAAATGCATGAGTATTGAATGAAGTCAATGACCATGAATATTTTAAAGGGTTATATTATAATTGGTATTTAATTGTTAATTTATAAGGTTTGAGATGATTAAGGTTTCTAACTGGTCTTTGACTTGAGTTACAAGCATTAAGCAAAAACATTATTGGGTTGGTAATTTTCCACATGAGAAAATGGTGGCAGACTATTTATTTTATTTATTTATTTATTCTTGACATGCATAATATTAGTCATACTCTACCAAGGAATTGGGACAAATTAGTGTGGTGAGAAAAGGCCATGGAAGAGAATAAAAGAAGGAAGGGAGAGGCCTATGAGGAAATGACATACGATGGCACAAAGAGTGAATGGAAGGTAAAGAGAAGAAGAGAGAAAAGGTTTGAGATATTCTTGAAAGACAAGAACAAATATTGGTAAACATAACTAGTTTGGTGATGTATTTAATCACCTAGATGAAAATGTGGATGAATTCTGTTTATGATTTCATAGGGGTTTTAAGTAGTTTCATTTTGTTGAAATTATTCCAAAGGATAAACCTTTAGCCCTGTGGATGGCTCGGCCATCCATAGAATCAAACCTATATCCTTGAAACCCTAAATATTAAATGACTAGGACTATTTGAAGCTTTTTTCATTCTAAGTTTGAGTGGATTAAATTCTATATGTTTACCCTCAAATGAAGTTAAGCCCTAGCTATGAAATTAAAGGCTAATACTATCAAGTTTTAGAGTATAAAATGAAGAACTATGTTTTGTTCATTTTTAGAATCCTATTTTAAAGGACATTAAGCCTTCTATTTGATAAACATATATACAAGGTTGAGGTTGATTCTTGACTAAAAATTTAGGTTTTAACTATATTACCTTAAGGAGGAATTATGTGTGTGTAATTCATTTTCCAAATAAAATGAAATTGGGTTTATTTCATTTATGTGTATATCTAAAAGATAAAGATATATACATATATAGGGGTATGTATATACACCTTATATGACTTCAGTGACCTAGGGTGTATGTGTGTGTATATACACTTAAAGATTTTTTGGTGTTTTTTAATTAAGGTCTTCAAATTTATATATAAGATGGTTCTATTGTATATAAATTTATACCTTATACATGTATAAATTCATTAAACGAGTTGACTGAGTCAATTATATGGTTTGGTATTCAATTTAATACTTATGGTTATATGATTACGTGTTTGTGTGTTTTTAAAGGATGACCCTATTTATTTTATAGGAGTTTGCTCACCAAGTATGGCAGTGATTTTATAAAATTAAGAACAAACTAAAAGTGAATTCCATGCTGATTTGTTTTACCTGTCAAATTTATCCCTAAACTTAAACTAATATGTATGAATTCTTGAAAATTGTTATAAACATAAAGTTAGATGAGCATATATATGTGGTTGAATACATTTTAGAATATGAACTAGGGAGTTTTGGGTTTTATGGAATAAAACATATTTTATTTTGGTTTTATTAATATTTAAATTATAAATGTAACAAAATTTTGAGATGGATTAGGAGATATTTAGTGTTATATACTATGTTATTATCTTATGAATAAACTCAAATTAGTTATATTATGAATGAGGGTTAAATAAATTGAATAGTTTTATAGATGGATTGATTTATGTCTTTTGAAACAATTGAAATGGTAAAAATATAGCTGGCTAAGTGAATAGATAACTGTATATTTTTATTAGTTATGTAATTCATTTAAATTTTGAGTATAGTAGTTGAAGTATTATATATTTAAATTGTTTGGTATTTTGAAGGTCTGTGACAAAATATTGTAGTTTAAATGTATACCTATAATATACAAGACACTCTAAAATCAAGGATAATAGATCATCTACTTAGAGTATAATGTATACACTCTCAGAATTATGACTGTATAAAAATTTATATGTATACTTGAGAGTTTAAAACATGTACACATATACATATGATTTGTTGACTGCGTTATAAATCTAAAAATTGATATAACATTTATAAATGTACACAACTTCTTGTATTCTTGTGAACATTACTTATATAGCAATGATATATGGGTGCTTTGTTATGTGTTTAATGTTTAGCTGAATAATTAAATATAAGGTATTTAAAATGTTAAATATAGATCATTTTAAGTTGTTAAATGAATAGATTTTTGATATATTTGTGAAACATGTACAAAGATATAAGCTATGATTAATGGCTACTAAGTTAATGAAATAACATTTGAGTTACATAATGACATTTAGTAACATTTAGTTTAGATATGACTTTTAATCAAATGTATGTTTCTATTAAGGACTGATTATGGATTTATTTATTATTTAATAATAAAATAGATTTTCTAATATTTATTGTATTGTATTTGATGGACTAAATGTATGTATTTGATTTTACCATACTTAAAATATTTATATTTGTTAATAGGGAAATTTATCATTTGAATCTATTGGTTTTTATATTATTTATAATTAACCAAATATCGCATTCATGACCCTAATTAAGTAGTGCGATCGATTCCACTAGCTTAATTAGAAATATTAATGAAAGATGAGGTTTAATTTGATTGAGTGGTGTGGATGAAATTGACTGATTCTATAAATCATTAACTATTTAAATTTTTTGACCAAAGTAATGTTTATAGTTAAACATTATCATTTCATTTTTTTGATGTAATTTACATGTTTATATGATATCATATTAAAATGGATTTTTTAATGGTATACATCATGTATTAGATATCCTACAACACACGGGTTCTATTTTATCAATCTATATTTCTACATCATCATTACCTACCTATTCATGAAAGAAGGGGGATTCCATTATTGAGAGATAGTGAAAGGGATCAATGGTCTATGGTTGGTGTGTAAAAGCACTTAGATGATGCTCTCCCTCCCTACAATAGTACTACACTAGAGATTACACTTAAGATTATAGATGGATACATGAGTTAGTTGAGACTCATGCTCTGTGAAGCTTTGTATCGCTGCATTACTATTATTTTTGAGACATTAATATTGCTAAAACTATATTAATTATTCATTTATACATCTACAATAGTGGATATAATATTGTATCAGTCGTGGCTAATATTGTATTAGTACTTTTATGAAATAAATGCATTCTTTATTGATTATTCAACATTGTTCATGTTTTGATATATCATTATCATGGTGATCATTAGCTAAATGTTTTGGCTATAAACCTTGTGGGGTTAACTAAAATAATAAATTTACTTAAATATAAATTAATTATATTTTTTGTGATGAAATCTATTAAATGACTATGTGTACATAATTTTAAATTTTTTTACTCTATTCTGTTAAGACCCAATTGGGTTATTACATTATGGTATTAGAGTTGAGACTCAAACTTTAGGACTTAATGTGTATGCTAATGTAAACTTATTCTCCTATTAAGTAGGAAGGAGAATGGTGCATACTTGACCAGGAGGTAAGCGTAATTTGAATATCAATCCCACTATTGATCCAAATCAATTTGTCACTAAGCAAGTTGTAAATATGGATCAAATCCTCACAAATATGTAAGAGATTAGGGGCCAAATAATGACCCTAAAATAGGAAGTACATGTCCATGCATAGGAGAATGCTTATAAGGAACTTGAAGAACATCTTTCTGAGTAGGAACATCCTTAAGAGCAAAGGCATGAGGAAGTACCATAAGATGTGAGAGATCAAGTAGATATAGAGTTAGCATAAGAAATGAAATAGTGAATCCACCCAAGTTCAATGGAACCATATTAGGTTATGAAGATTAAGCATGATTGATAGGGATGGATAAATATTTCAAGATTTAAAATTACTCTGAAGTCACCAAAGCAATCTAGGGAGCATATCAGCTTGTTGGTGAAGTAACAACTTGGTGGGAAAATAAGAAGCTTGAGATTAACCTTAACTTAACCACCACTACTTGAGAATAATTTATGAAACTATTTAGGTCATGATGGCTTCCATAGCTTTACTTCGATTAAAATCTTATATATTTTTAGAATATTAAGCAAGGAGACCTATTGATGGATGAATACTAGGAGAAATTTACCAAGATCCTAAAGTATGTACCTTAGTATCAAGTGAATGAGAGGTTTAGGATTAAATTTTTTATTATTGGATTAAAACCCCAAATTGGTTTTGAAGTAGATGTGCATGGACCATCTACCATAGATCAGGTCTTCAAGAAGGCATTCAAGTGGGAACATAAATTAAAATCTCTTGCCTAATTTAGAGATAAGTTTAAAAATAAGTTTGGAAGATCTAAACAAAATTTCAAAAAGAATAAATATAAGAAGAGGAGTGGAGACTCTAATAGTCAGTTAAAGAACTAAAGTGCTATGTTTAGCAGTGGTTTAGGAAAAAAGAAACTTGGTAATGGTTTTAAGGGAAACCAATAATCTGATAGGAAGGGAACACCTAGATGTTGATTCATTTGTGGATGTGACCATTATGCTCGAGAGTGTACTCAAGACAAGTCAAAGAATAAGGGTTCTGCCTCTCAAAAGGGTAAATTTTAGCAATGGATTCATGTAACTATTGATAATTATCAAGCTGAGTATCAAGCTTCACCCATAAAACTATCAGGTATTTTGTTTGATCATGTAGTTTCTATTTTTATTGACCCAAGAGTTACATAATATTTCATTTCTCCTAGAATGCTTAGTAAACTATCTAGAAAAGTTAGAGTTATAGAAAATACATGGTTAGTACAGTATGAGAATGAATCAAAGGTTAAAGTTGATAAGTGTCTAGTCAAAGTTGAGATTAGGTTGCCTGAATTCACTTTAGTAGTGGATCTATATGCTTCACCATTAGGTTCATATGATGTGATCCTAGGAGTCAATTATCTTACAAAGCATAAATCTAAGGATGAATATTATTTTAATAAGGTTGAGTGTCAAGATGATTTTGGAAATTAGATACAACTTCATGAAAATGAGAAAAGGGAGTTGAAGCTTAAGTAGATTTTTGAAATTGAACTCAAGAAAGTTTAGAGGAAGGGATGTAAAGAATTTATCATTAAGATAAATGAGATGGAAGAATATAAGGAACCATCTATCAAGGATTATACTTTTCTAATGAACTTTTAGGATGTGTTTCTAAAGGAATTACCTAGATTACCACCCAAGTGTGAGTTTGATTTATTGATTGATATCATAATTGGACCAGAATTATAGTCTAAGGCACTATACAAGATGAAAACCAACAATTTAGTTGAGTTAAAAGATCAACTTTAGGAGTTGTTGTTGAAAGGGTTGATTTAATTACGTGTGTTTGTTAGTGCCCAAAATTTCACTGAATCAATTAAGACCTTGTTAGTAAAAATTCCTAAGTCCAACCTAAGTTAAGTATCAATGTCTAAGGCATTATCCCAACTTCCATCTCCAAATATTCCCTTGGAAGGTCAATATATTATATTTGCTTGGCAAAGGTGTTTTTACCTTATACTTTTTAGGCATTTTTCATGAACACAATGTCTAATGAAAATAAGTCTTCATGAGTTTTGTCTCAGATAAAAGTCTAAAGACTTATTTTTGTCAGACATTTTATCCACTATAAAATTTCCAAAAGAATTAAATGTCTTATCTCTTTTAAGCTTAGTGTTTTACAAAAGGTTTGAAGGGATTTTTCATTTGTTTTGGGTCATTTTTTTTTGAAATTTTTTTCCATGGCAAAAGGTTTGAAGGGCACTTGACCTTCAGGCATTTTGTTTTCACAAAAATCCTAAAGGAAATCCTTTGTTTTGGAGAATGATGGTAAGTCCTATTTGTCTTGGACTTTTTGTCCATGATAAAAAATCCAAAGGGCACTTAACCTTTGATAAATTTTCCCACACAAAAAACCTTAAAGAATTCTAAGGACTTATTTTCCTCATTCAAAGGTACTTCTAGAAGTCCCAAAGGGTCATTTTGCCTTTTTAAAATTTTTGAAGGGTCATTTACTTTGGGTATTTTTCCCTTGCAAAATTCCTAAAGGACACTTGCAGAAGGGTCATTTTGCCTTTGTGAAATTCTTGAAGGGTACCTATAAAAGGTCCTAAAGACAAGTCTCTATGGTGAAGGACACTTTCATAGTGCCCAAAATGTCATTTTATACAAGTTGATGTCGAGCAAAGGTCTTATTCCCTTCAAATCTTTTACCTAAGCAAAAAATAAAATAAAATAGCATTTCTTTGGGAAAAGTACCAAGGTCAATTTATGTAGGGAAATTATTTCAAACAAAATGTCTGAAACAATTGTCTTGACAAAGGCAAAAAGAGATAAGTTTCAAATTCTTTTGACAAAAATGCAGAGACATGTTCTAAAGATTTGATGGTGTTAGCTAACATTTGACAAGTCAACAGGACCTAAGATCATGTGAGACATTTCCACATGGTGTGAGGATACTCAAGGTAGTAGAGACCCTATGAAAGGTACACAAGAAGCCCACAAGGATGTGAAGTGGTGTATCCTTGGGGCTAAATACAAAACACTATCTAGTCATGTCACACTCCTCTGATCATGATCCAATGGAGTGCATTTGTTTGCTTGGGATAGATCTAACTATACGAGCCAAGACAAAATTTTCAAAGGGACAAAATTACATGACGAAATGATAAGTGTTCAGGTTAAGGTAAAACTTGATGGCCCTTCCATGGATGTGGCAAAAAATTGATGGATAGAATAAGATCTAAAATCCATTCTAGAATGAATATTTCCAATCATGATCATGGATCATTTTTTGTTTCAAGTCACAATCAAATATATTCTCAAGCCATCATTGTGGGTAATGGGTTTTCCTTAGAATGCACAAAGAAGATATTTCATTTCCAAGAATGTCCATGATTTAAAATTGAGTAATGGGAAAGCATTTCCAAATAAGTTGCACATGAGGACAAAATTTATGTATCTTTCATATGATTTTCTACCTCTAGTTGTGTTAGTGAATGATCAAGGGGATATTTAAGCTGTTCTACATCAAGATAAAATTTGTTTGGCTCCTCAAAAAAAAATCCTCCTTCTAAGCTCATGTGAAAGGTATTTTTCAGTCAAAAGATCAAATAATATGCTCTAGGTAGTGGTGAGTTCTCATCATTCTTTGTAAAGGTAGTTGTAAAAATGATTCCTTCTCACAAGTGGATGAATCTCTTAGGAATGACATGGAATATTATATAGATAGGAGCATTTTGGTAGACTTGAAGGCTTATTCGATAATTTTTCAAATTAAAACCTAAGGTCCAGATTTGAGAAAGATCAAGAAATATATAAATAGAAGGTTGGTCTTCTATTTGAAGGTTGTTGTTGGTTGTTAGTTGATATAAGTCATTTTTAGGCATCCATTTCTTCTAAGTCCAAGTTTTGAAGAATTTTTCTAGGATCAATTATGTTGTGAAGACTCTACTTCCCTTAATAAGGTGGTTGCATCTATATAGCCATTAGTGAGCTTTGAGAGCATGTTTATATTTCCCTTATCAAAAGAGAAATCTCACCATGTTTATCCCCATGGTAGCATTCTCAAGTGTTGATTTTTGAAATATTTATTTTCAAGCTTGTGGAAAATATTTGTGGTTCTCCATTGTATTTTGCTAATGAAATGCAATAATATTTTTTGAAAGTTTTGTTGATTGGATATCTAGTTTATATTCATTACTGGTTATCATTTGAAGCAAGTACTTAGGTTATAAACCCTCTCCATAGTCATATTTGGAAATGTGTTGTTGAATACATTTTAAGGACTCCCCAGGTTCATGAATTTAACAAGAAAAAGTTTTTGAGATTCTAGTTTCAGTGTATTTCCTAGTCTCTCAGGGATCATTTGGTGTTTATCATTATCTTGCATTTGAAGTATTTTTTTGCATCTTTAATGAGGAAATTTGTCATGAAATTATGCTAGATGCCCTACCATTTGGAAACCACTATCATGCCACCCTTAATTTTATAATTAAATATAAACTTTTCCTAACTTATAATTAACATGCTCTATTATATACTATAAGTGTTAATTACCTTATAAATGTATAAGATATTGTATATTTGAAATGAATTTATAGTTTCCACTTTAAATCCTAGAATTATAGTCTTTTATTTAGTCCTTTTTCTACTGAAGATTATTCAGAATGAAGAATGTAGTCATCCCCTTTTCTATCTTTAGTAGCTTATGTATGACATAGAGCATTTGTGCATTTCTTGTGATAACCCTTCATAGGTAAAGTTTTCAAACTTGGTTATGCTCTAGTCATATTTGTCCCTTGTCCCAAGAATCCCCATAGAAATTTAATTATAAAATCCCTCTATGAGAGTAAGCTACCCCATAGGTTTTCTCACCTTGGTTTAGGCATAGCCAAAAGTAGCAGGGAGCTAACCATATGCTTTGCAAGTGCCTCTTAGTCATTTTATCTAGTCTAGTCTATTTTTGATGCCAAAACCTCCCCCACATACAATAACATCTAGAGGGTTTCTCATCACTATTTTCCATTTTCTCCATATTTTAAAGGTGTATAATTGGGAACCAACACCGAATTGGCATGATTACTTGGGATAGAATTCTTGTCACCCACATAGCCAGAGACTCTTTTAGAGAGCCATGAGTATTTCACCTTGTGAAGTTCTCTACTATTACTACATTGATCTAACTATCTTGGCTATCAATGTTACAACATTTTACTGGAGACATGCTAAGAAGTTTTTAAGGTTTGATAATTTGACTTCTATTGAGTCTATTACAAAGAACTATTAACATTGCATGTTGGAAGGTGTATTTTACCTTTTGAACATATCTTGAAAACTTTAGTGTCTTTATTATTTATCTCATTTAGCTTTATCAAGTCTATTTTCAATCTGTATCACAATAGTTTGTAAACTATTCTATTCTAGAATTTTTTTTAGTGGCAACTTTGACTCTATTTTATAATTTTAAAAAAGATTGGTGCTTATTCTAAATATTTTATAACTTTTAGTTTTGAGTATCTCATTATTTGCAAAGATGGAAGGACTGAGATCATCTTTCAAAGGTGACCCATCTAAGAGACTTATTCCACCCTTAGGTCTTCCTTAAAGAAGAAGGGGACAAGTCTGGAGGCCTGTTAAAGGGTAAAGTTCAACTATTTAGGACCTTTAAGATCCTGATAATCTTTGTTAACCCCCCATCAGTGAGGATTATCATAGCTCTTCTACTAATTCTAAAACATAGTCCTATTTATTTTCTAAATCCTTCTCAACTAGTAGAACCCCTTCCCAGGTCTGATCCACCAAGTCTACCTCATTCACACCCTTATATCACTTTGCCATTTTTTCTTGAACCTCTTACTAAACCAATCATGAGGTAAAGAGACTAAGAGGAGAATGCACAACCTGAATTTATAATTCTCAATTTTAGAACTATCAATTTTGATGAGATGGAAGACTATCCTAATGAAGTTCCACATGAAGTTAGGAAATGCCTCCAAAAATTCCAAGGGAATAATGTGGTGAGTAGTGATCAACATCTAAGGATTTATCAGAATATCATTGTAGATTATGAGGATATGTGAATCAAGTTGTTTATGGACATACTGGAGGAAGATGATTGATTCATGGGAATAGATGCAAATATTTTATAATTTAGTATAGTTATAAGATTGATATAAGGTTTCTATTGGCTAAATTTTAAAATATCAAGAATAATCCTAATGAGCATGTGTAGGACTTCAAAACTCAGTTAAACAATACCATGATGTGGCTATTTGAAAATATCAATCCCAACAACACAACATGATTGATCAAATACTATTATGCCTTTGATAAGAAGGTTGCATATTTCATGAGGTATAAGGCTCCCACTAACTTATAGTTGGCATTAAATATGGCCATTTAGATTGAAAATAACATCAAGGCTATGGGAAAGTCTTTGAACAAGCAAGCTAATGTGAAGCCAGTCAATCTAAAAAAGACATAGCCCATGAAGACAACTAACTTGGAGGAAACTATCAAAACTTTAGCCTCTAATGTCAAATAAATGTCATATAAGTTGGCTAGATCTAAAAAGGGGGTCCCTCAAGTGTCTACCAACTATGATAAGGATCCCAATTTGAATCAAGCATAAAAGGGGCCTACTTTCCACCATAGAGATAATGATAGAGGGAAAAGGCTTGCATGTGAAGATAGGATGGAGAGAAATTAGAATAGAGGGGCCAAAAATTAGGTGCCTGATCCTTAGAATGCCAAGGTAAATACTGTAAATTTAGATTTAGACATTGATTGGTGTGACAAATGATTCCTTCTGCACCCTCTATGTGATACTGCTAAACATCTAATAAAGATTTGGATAAACCTAAATATGCATCATCTAACTATGATTTTTTTATGTTTGATTTTCAAATACCTCAATATGAATTGAATACCTCCATAGAGTTATATATTAATACTATAGATGATTAGTTTTGGAGCACTTTTGAAATGGAGAGTGTCTCAAGTTTTGAATTTGCTTATGATGTTAATATGGCACAAGCATATGAATTGACCATCCATGATTTTCATCTCTTGTGCTCTATGATGATCAATAAATATCCTAGGGGAGTTATATTAATTTAGGATAGGAAACTATTAATTAATACATTATCTACCTAAAAAAAGGAATATAACTTGAGAAGTAGGCAACCAAGTGTTGCTCCTTAAGATATTGCCCCTAAAAATTCAAAGGTAGGGAATACAAGTAGGGAAGCAAGGAAAGATAAGAAAGTTATAAAAACTTCAAAGATATAACCTGTAACCTAAGATGTTAAGATTAGAGGTGCTCCTACTAGGAGTAGCTGGATGCCCAGGGTATCTAGCATCACCAAAGATGATAATGAACTCAAACAAAATATACCTTTAAAGGTTGTTGTAAAAGTTTCAAATCCACCTCAGCATCTTATTAAGGTAAACATACTACTATTTATGAAAAATAAGGACCCTTATGATTAATTTAAACCTTCACACTAAAATCTTGATAATTTACACTTTATTAGAATATCAAGATCATCCATGCTTGATGAAATTAGCCCATTTATTCATGGTTTTGCTTTAAACTTTCCTAATGTTGATAATAGTTGACTTTCATGTCTTAAGTTTCAAGTTTCATGGAGTTTCTTATAGATCATGTTTGGAATTTATAGATTAACCATATTCAGACTTTTACTAGTCTTGAATTTATGGTAGCTAGCAATTGGATTTATATGATGAAACCCTCCTTCAACAAACCCTAACTTAGACCTTTGATTTAAATTCAAATTTTGGTGAGAATAGATTTGATGGGAACATTTTAAATCAACTTTTAACTTAAGCTTAATTTTTATGCTAAGGCTTGGTCATGTTTTTCAACACAACCAAACCTTAGCCTAAAAATCATGCTTGGTCCCCTTTTTTTCCCCCTTCTATTCCCTATGTTTTTAACATGGTCCACCTTAAGGACCCATTCATATTTATCAATGTGAATGAGACCTTAGCCTTAATAATTTAGTCAAATTTCTTATATTAACTTATGTCCTAACTTAAGCACCTCACTACTTTTTAGATTCAATGATCCGTGCTTAAGTAAGACCAAGGATCAAACGATGTGAGATCATCATCAAAGGTTTAAAGGAACCCTTTTACTAAAAAAAAATTATCTTAAGTTTTACCCTAAGGTCTCATTGTATTTATTAATACAACAAAACCTTAGGATAAAACTTATGCTATAGCTTCAATAAATGAAAGGAGCCAATCAAGTGTAAGCATTTGGATCAAGATCAACAGTCTGTGGCTACTTACACATAAATTCTATAATAAAGCATATCAAATCCAATATCTATAGACCAAAAGGACTTAATGATATTATAATTTATGTTCTCATGACTATCATTTGATGTTTGTAAGGCCATCATTGATGTCCATGAGACTGTCAACTTTAATCCCATCAAACCTAATGATCCACTAACTTAAATTTGACATTCTTATGATTGTCATTTGACATCTACAAGGCCATCTTTAATGTCTACAAATTTTTTAAATTTAAGTTAACCAGTTATTATACTTGGACATAAGCATATCCTTCAAAATGTTACTAAAAGCTTATGGCGACATTGAAAATCAATGGTACCCCTTTAGAAGATATTCAAACACTTAAGATATTTGAACCTCAAATGATGAAATGAACTTGTGGCCTAAATATTTTCAAACATAACCTTAATCTAAGTCTATTTCTTAAGGTTCCAATTATGTTTATTTAAATTCAATAAAACTTAGGCTAGAGACTTATATTAAGGTCCTTGTGACATAAAACTTAGCTTAAAAATGCTTTTAACCTAAGGTTTCATCATGTTTATTAATATCATAAAACCTTAGGTTAAAACCTAATAGTTGGACCACTTATTATTTGGGGCCCATTTATTTATTCTAAGAAATTAGAAAAAATATTTTATTTCAAAAGATATGTTGTGTTTATTAATGCAACATAAACCTTAGCCTAAAATATTTAGCCTAGGTCCCTTTTATATGTATTCTAAAAACTTAGGCTAAAATATTTTAGCCTAAAGTTTATGACATGTTTATTAAACAAGAAATAAACCTTAGCCTAAAGTATTTAACCCTAAATCCCTTCCTATATCTTGGTGCTAATTTAAGTTCTCACCCTTTCCAGCATCAATAGATCTCACTTCATCATAGATATTGATTAGATGGATTGAAAAGACTTGATGAATCTAAGACATTTGATCCATTAGACCAATGGCATATGTCCTCTTAGATAGTGATCAATGGTTCACACTTGCTCATGAGAGGCAATCGAATAGAGTGTAGCTATCAGAGGCTATTCAATGATCCCTAAGGGCTTATATGATCAACACATGGTAAGCACATGTTTACTGCATAGAATACAGAGCCCAAAAGGCCTACAAAGGTGCCAAGTTTCACAACCATGGAGCTCAACATAGAGTAGCTAGTGATTCTCAATCCTTGTGATCATGATCAATGGTCCGCATTGATCCATAAATAAGGATCTGATGGCATGAAAGGAAAGTTGGATTTTCAAAATATAATGACTAGCCTCTTAAGGAATTTGTGAAAAAAGCCACAAAATTTTCCAAATGGATGCCACATGGGCACCACACAAGCAAAATATGACAAAATTAAAGATTTTGTCTACTTGAAAAGGAAAAGGTATAAAATCATGAGTATCAATCAAATCTAAGACATGAATGAGCCTATGTCCAAATTGCTATCACCATTAAATCTTCAAAAAATCCTTAGAATCCATAAAATCCCTAATTTTAACTAATATTAATTACAATCAAATAGAGAAGAGTTTAATTAAAATCTAAGTAAAAAAAAGTTAACCCAGAGATTACATGCAATCAATTGGTGAACAATTTTCAAGTCTCATAGCCATGGTAGCTCACATATATCAAAAAAGGAATGAGACTCAATTATATTTTACCTTAGACAATGAGGGAAGGGTTTTCAAGGATATGAACCTAGATACATTAGATTTAAACACTAGGAATAGGAACTGGTTTAAACTCTTTTAGACCATTAAGGAGATGTAAGCTCTTACAAGAGAAGAATAGAAAAATACAACCATGCTTGAAAGATATAATTAATTGGTCTCCATATAGATTACTATTCTCCACCATGTTGTTGATATGATTGAGGTATTATTCTACATCGATGTCCTTGCTCCTCTTTTTATTGATTGTAAAATTGAGCAAGAATGGATAGTCCATGAGTGTACTTTCAAAAAAGTGGCATACATTTCCCCTTAGAATTTGAGAGCTACTATAAACTACATAATCCCTAGATAAACTTTCCCACAATTAAAAAGTGGACTAGAGATCATAATTTAAACATAATCCTTACCCCATGGCTTATTATTGAGAACTGAGTAATCTAAGATCCCATAGGTAGGATCCTAATTATCCAATTTAGGGAGGGGATTAGGATAATTATGACCTTATTGAATAGGTTTTTTAGAAACCCCTCCACCACACATATTGATAAAGTCTAGGTGTCCTATGTTTATTTCATGGTAGAGAAGGGACTAACTCCCCCATTGGGTGAGATGATTAATATATGTTTAAAGTCATAGTTCACATCTATCAAAAAGAAAACCTGCCACCACTTATACATGATGTATTATCTTCTTGATACCCTCTTAGCCACCACCAAGATCCCAAACATTAAGAATTAGTCACTTGATGGGAGACCTATTATCTCCCATTATTATTACAACCTTCACATATTCAAATATAAACACATGTAGTTCATTTGTGAATGTGTTTATGCAGCTCTAGTAAAAGCCATCATAGTAGTCTCCATGAGTAGGGTCAGTCGCTTGATTAAGAAATATGTTGAATTGATGGGGGAAATTTGGTTCTACCCAAATTGCATGGTAATAAGAATTGAAGGGAATTTGACACAACCCTATAGGTTACCCATCTATGTGCCCACCAAGTTAGTATAACAATAAATTGTATAACAAATTATTTATTATATAGATGGATTTTAAAAGGAGAAAAGGAAGGGCCTCCTCCATCCTTTTCCTTTGATAATTAGTAAAACTATGTTGTAAAATTGGGAATATGTGAATGTTATTGCTAGACACAAAGACTCATTCACCCTATTTAAAGATGAATTGAGGAAATGGGAACCCAATGATAGGGTCACCAAACATTTGAAGTCTAAAACCATAAATATAGCTTATGAACACTAGCCTAGTGTCCATGACCCACTATACATTGAGGACTCTAGTTTCCTAGAGGTATTAGCTAGATTGAAGAGGCATAACATTAAGCTAGAGCCCAAATTAACTAGGGTAGATGAAAACCCACTAGGAGAGATATGGAAAATGGGGCCCTTAAAATATCACTTGTTGCCTAGACCATCCTCAAGACCCCCACTAGAATATCCATAGGTTAGAATGCAATAAACTCAAACATATGTTGCATAAAGAACTAGCAAAGAGAAAATAGAAGAGAGTCTTGGTGAAGGAGGATCATCCTCATCCCTACCTAAAAACCTAGAATCTCCAATAAATTTCCTAGATATCATTGCATTGGAATCCAATGAGATAGTAGAATATGCACTTAAGGTGCTTGCTGAAGCATATGGGTCAGATGAAAAAGAACAAACTAAGGAACCCTAAGCCCAATCTGAGGAAACTGATCAAGATAGAGGGAAGGCAATTGTTTTGGACCTTATTCCAATAACACCCCCACACAAAAGGAAAGTTGAGTTGTCATTGATCCTAGTTGGGAGAAAGAAGCCCAAGTTGACCTTCACCCACCCCATGAGTGAGGTCAATTTATTCAGTGATGAATAACCCATTCATAGACCCATTATCCTTGAATAGTTCATTTATGGGAAAATGTAGAAGATTCCCACTTTATCCCACTCATGGCCCTTGACTCAAACATTCCACATTGATGTTCATGAGGAAGTCAAGCCATGGATATTGGCTTTGATGAAGGAGGATGAAGATATAAGAATAGTTGCCATAATAGAATCAAGGGGCACAAAAATGGACATGAATAGAACCTTAAGTAACATACAAGTGGAGACTCCTGAGACTCCTAAGGTCATAGAGTCATCAACTAGTGTGTAGTTTAATTCAAAAATAGCAGGATTGGAAATGGTGATAACCAAGAAGACCATGGTTGGAGGTGAGGAACTCACCTTTCAAAGAGTTGAACCTTTTGTTGGTTTAACTCCCATTAGAGGTCAAAGGCCTGATGAGCATCCCATTCATGAGGAAGACATAGAAAGCTTAGCTGATAACTATTTAGCTCAAAACAAATCAGGTATTAGGGGCATGAAGTAGAAGATATAAAACCTAGAGAAAGAAAAATAAAATATGGAGATGCAGACTATCTTTTCAGTCCTAAAGGCAATAATAAGGATGTTTAAGGCATCTTTCTTTGACATGTTTGAATCCTTGAAGTCAATGAAGATGAGGTAGGATGTATTGACCCAAAAAAGTGAAATGGCCAAAGGATTGGTGGCCCAATGGCATGATGTAGAGGATAAAATAAGGGAGCTTATCAACATACTAATTTAGGGTAGGATTCCTGGCTTCAAAACCATCAGCTTAAACCACTTGAATGCAATATTTGGGATAATTGTTGATAAAATCCAAACTTTGAGTGCTTGATCAAAGAGCTTGGATAGAATCCTTAGGGATGATGAGGAACTAATAACTACAATTAAACAAATCCTTGATATCATGCTATCCAACCCTACCAAGTCTACCTCCTTAGGCATCATTGATGATGATGAATAAAAGCATAGAGCCACTTTGGTAATGCAAGAAGTGAGGATCAAAAGTGCAGGCCAATTTTAAAGTGACAATATATGAGTCATGGGGAAGATCTTTACTACTAAGGAGAAGATTACCAAAATTAGAAGCATCAAGGAGGCCATGAAAAGAAATGATAGGGAATTTAATGACATGGTTGACTAAGAAGATGTATGTCTTTTAAAGCCAACTATTGATATGGAGCTTGTCACTGAGTAACACCAAAAGATGTGGAGACTATCCAAGAGCAATAAGGGATCCCTTCATCCTAGGGCCCACTAGTTAATTAATATTCCATTTTATGTAAAGTATTGTAATATTTGAGCATGGAATATTCTTTTGTAAATGTATATGCTAGTTTGTTAGCATATTTGCCTATATGTTAGTCCATTTTAGAAATAAAAATGCATTCTAGAACTATGAAGAAGGAAAATTGTCCTTATATTTGTTCATGTGTAATCTCATGACTAACTGATATACTGCCTGAGTCTTCTATAAAAGGTAGTATTCCCATTTTGTGAAAAGGAGAGAGTTTTGAGACAAAACTTGTATACTTTTGAGCAATTAATATAAGTAAGGAATACTAAAGAGTTTGTCCAAGTTTGTTTGTATCAGCTATTACATGGATTCTTTCTTAATTGCTCATTCTAAATCTTGAATTTGAATGGTTTTTATGAATTTTGAATGTGCATCTTTAATACAGGGTTGCTAATTTGTACTAATGCTAAATTAGTTGAATGTTCTTAAAACTTTGCTTCATTTTATTTGCTCTACATTAGGATGTGCAAATGATATTTGAATGTATTAGTAAACCTTTAAGGCAAACTTAGTTCATACTTGTATTCTTTCATGTTTTCTTCAGATATTTGCTTGGTATATGGTCGATTTGAGATTTTGTTACTTTACATTATATATTGGTTGAATGCATGTTTAATTGAAATTTAAACCTTTTCATGATGTTTAAGGTAAAGATCAATAATCACATACTTTCTTTCTTCCCTACCCTTATTTTTATTCTTTATTAACTAAATCACTTTAGTTTAGATCTAATTATAAATATTCATATAGATTAGTCTTAAGGGTAGAAATTTGATCACAATTCACTAAAACCAACATAAATGCTTTAATTTCACTTAGGTTAAGGACCACAGTGGATCCCAAACACAAATCAATATAAATTTATTGAACAATTTAAATTTCTCTGCCTCTATTTCACCATAGGTAACTAAATTACCAAAACCTACTACTCATGTTCTAAATTCCTAGAATTCTAAAATCAGAAGTGTTAAACACTAAGAGTGCCTTTGATACACATAGAGGCATCAACACCTCATCTAATTTAGATGTTCTGTGATTACATTCCAGATGAAGTTGTCATACCATTCCACCAAATACTCCTCTTCTTTAGTATAGTGTGTGACATGGCTCAAGCATTGAGTCAAATAAAGATCACTGTAACACTTGTTGAGTTATTATGAATACTTGAACATAGGAATAGGGCCTTTGAATATTTAGAATTTGGTGAAAGGTCAACCACAAATGAAGTAGAGCTACTCCAATCACCCTTATAAGAAGATGAATAATTAGAAGAGATTATTGACCCTAATCCATAGGTCTATTTGGGGACTACACTAGTGGAGAGTTATTTGAACATGGATCCTTTTTATATGACTCTACTAATAAATGGTCTGGTTATTCACAACTGCATTTTGGATTCTAGCACTTCTTACAATGTGATGCTCTTAGGTGTCCGCAATGAGCTTGGAGTGAATATCACATTAGCCTTTGGTAAGTGTTATTCCATAGACTCACGAGAGGTTCCAGTTGTTGGAAACTTCAAGGGGCTAGTGTTACAGTTTGTAATTCATCCTAGCAAGTACTTGAACATATATGTGGTAGTTGTAGACCACCTACCTAATAGGGGATGTTGTTTCACATAAATGGGATACCAACATGGGTGGAAGTGTGCAAATAGACCTTTATTATGCCACCATTCCTTTAGAGGGTAAGATGGTCAAAATTTATGGAGAGCCAAAGATGTTATACATGATTGAAGATATGAAGCATGCTCTCAATGAATTACTATACATGGACATTGAGATTGGAAACTTTGTTGGGAATGTTGATTTTAGTGAATAATAAACTATTTTTGATGTTGTTCCTAATAAAGAAAATTCAGTTTAGGAGATGTATTTTGATGGGGATTACTCCAATATTGGAAATGGAGTTGGGGTTATCTTTTATGCCCCTAATGGTAAACACATTATGTTTTCTTTCCAACTTTATTTTGAGTGCACTAACAATATTATCGAGTCTGAGGCATTTTTGCTTGGTCTAAGGATTTCCTGTTAATATGGAATTGAATATTTGATTATTAAGTTTGATTCTATGTTAGTGTTAAATTAAGTTTGTAGTGATTTTTACACAAATAATAAGAGGTTGAAACAATATCAAAATGCTATTTGGGACTTGTTGGAGTTATTTGATGCATTTAATTTGTGTTATCATGATATAATTTTCAACCAAGAAGCTGACAAACTTATAGGTCTAGGTGCTCAATTTGACATTGAAAATATGAGCCCTCACTATCAATATAAAGTGGAAGTGCTTGTCATGCCCTCAATCCTAGACAATGTTTATCATTAGTAGGTCTTTGAAGCTGATGAATAGATCAAGAGGTTTATGAACTGTAGGGCTGAGTTATATGATCAACACATAGACCTTTAATATATGGTTTAGGTTAGTGTTAGGAAGGAGACCTTCCTTGTTTGGGAAGGATATTATTTAGTTGAAGACAAACACTATCCTAAGATGATTGGTTAGTCTAGGAGTGTATTTTGATGGAGTGGATATAATCAAGTCAAGAGACTTATTCATATCAAAGGATGTGACTGAGTAAAACTTGGGTTCTCATGAGAATCCAAGGAAGGTCTGGTTGGGTACTCACCTGAGTGAAGCAAAGAAAAAATCTTACATGTAGTTGTTAAAGAAGTACCAAGATTGCATATCATGGTCTTATTCTAAGCTAAAAGTGAATAGGGAAGACTTTTTCTAGCACATCATCTCATTAAAACTTGATAGCAAACCTTTCAGGTAGAAATAGAGACCCATTAACCCCATCTTGGCCACCAAGATGTAGTATTAGTTAAAGAAGCTAAGGGATGGTGGAATCATGTATCCCATCAAGTATTCATCAAGGGTTGTTAACTTGGTCCCTGTAATAAAGAAGAATGGTGATATATGCTTGTGTGTGGATTTTAGGAATTTGAACACATCTTCTTTAAAAGACAATTATACCCTACCCAATATGGAGAACTTGATACAAAGCATTATTGGGTCAAAAATGTTGTCCACATTGGATGGTTTCTTAGGCTACAACTAGGTTGTGGTTAAGGAATCTAAGAGATCCAAGACTCTATTCATAATGCCTCAGGGTACTTATGTATTTATGAGGATGCCTTTCAGATTGATGAATATTGGTGTAACATTCTAGTGAGCTATGAACATTACCTTTGTAGAGATAATTAATCAATTCATTACTGTGTATCAAGATGACATTATTGTGTACTCCAAAACAAGAGAAGAACATTTGGAGTATCTAGAAAAGGTGTTGATTAGATGTAGGGAGTTAAACATTTCACTTAATCCCAAGAAGTGACACTTTGGAGTACAAAAGGCCAAGTTATTGGGATATATAATATCCAAGGATGGTGTCATGATTGATCCTAAAAGGGTTGAAGCTATTGAAAAAGTGCTTATCCTATAGTTTAAGAAAGGAATTCAGTCTTTCTTTGGATAGATTAACTTTTTAAGAAGGTTTGTGTCTAATTTTATAGAGATCACTCTACCTATTAATTCTATGTTAAGAAAGGACCAAACCATCAAATGGGAGGATAAGGTTGTGCATGCATTCAATGACATCAAGGGAATTTTAAAGTCTGTCCCTATTTTAGCTAGTCTTGATTACACAAAGTCATTTCAAATATTCTCTTTTGCATCATCCAATACTTTGGCTAGTGTCTTATTGAATAACAATGAGGGTCATGAGTAGACCATAGATTTATTTAGCAAAGCTATGCAAGGTCTTGAACTGAAGTACACAATCATGGAAAATCAAGATCTCACTCTTTAGAAGGATGTTAAAACATTCAGGCCTTATATTTTGAGTTCAAAGATTATTTCCTACATCTCACACACCATGGTGAAGGACATTTTAACTTAGATCGATGTATCTAGTAAAAGGTATAGGTGGTTCAACAAGTTACAAGAGTATGACATGGATGTCCAGACCACCAAGTTGGTAATGGGAATGGGTCTAATCGAGATTATGGCTGAGACTAATTTGTAAGCTATTGAGGTAAATAATGCTATTTTTAATGTTGATGATTCTTTGAGTCAATTTAATGCATTTCCATGGTATAGAGACATTGTCTATGAATTACAAAATTTGATTTATTCCCATGGATTGGATAAGAATCAAAGAAGAAATCTTAAGCTTGTGTCCTAAAAATACCTCTTGACTGAGGATGGACTAACATGAAAGAATCCAGATGGTGTTATCTTAATATGTGTGCTTAAAGAGTAGATTATAGTCCTAATTAAAGACTTCCATAGTGGAGTTTGTGGTGGTAATTTTGCACCTAAAGTTATAGCTCATAAAATTTTGAGAGATGGTTATTGGTGGTCTTCATTATTTAAGGTAGTTTCTCAAACAGTTAGATGATGTGAGAAATGGTAGTGCTTTAATGGGAGGATGAAAGCTTTAGGTTCTCTTCCCTTACAACTTGTGATGATTAAAGGCCCATTAAAGCAATGGGGAATGAATTTCATTGGAGAAATAATTGATTTGTCAATCATTGGGCATAAATGTATCCTAGTTACAACTAATTATTTCACCAAATAGGTCGAAGCAATCCCTACAAAGAAAGCAACACACTAGGTAGTCATGGATTTTTTGTTAAATCATATTATTTGTAGATTTAGTGTACCTATTAAAATTATTGCTGATAATGTTATTCACTTCAAATCTAAGCCTTTGGTGTCATTGTGCAAAGAATATGGGATTGATCTAACCTATGCTTCTAATTATAACCCTCAAGGGAATGGGCAAGCTGAATCAAGTAATAAGAACTTGCTCAAGATCATCAGATGAACATTGGAAGTAAACAAGAAGAAGTGGGGTAAATAGCTAAAATTTGCCTTATGGGCTAACAAGATCACTCATAAGAGATCTATAGGTAGAAGCCCTTTTGAGCTTGTTTATGGAACTCAAATAGTTATGCCTATGAATTTATAGTTTCCCACATATCAGCTCATGTAACAACTAGAAGATGATGAGTAGATCCACTACTATGAAAGCCAGGTAAACCATATTATTGAGCTTGATAAAATTCAAAGACAAGCTCATGAGAGACACCTTAAGTTAAAGGAGAAGCTAAAGAAAATACTTGATAGGAAAGTCACTCCAAGAACCTTCTAATTAGGTGATTTGGTTTTGCTTTAGAATAATAGGCATGAGGAGAAAGGAAAGCATAACAAGTTTGATGCCTTGTGGATGGGTCCCTATTTCATTAACTACATGATTGTAGATCATACTTTATTCTTGAGAGATCTATATGGTGAAATAATAGAACTACCTGTCAATGGTAGACATTTAAAACACTTCTTTGATTGAATTTGTCTGCAACATGTGTATCATATTATATAGTGCTTTGTTGCTTTTTCCTTTCATTATTTTGTTTCCTTTTTATTTAGGCCTTATTTGTATAGTTATTTTCCATTCCTTTTGTTATGTGTTCATTTTTAGATCCTCCTGATCTATTTTTGATAAGTCTACCATGTTTTTTTGAGCCTTCATGAACACTTGTTGAAAATGTTGCTAAGATTTGACTCTGTAACCTAATGGATTGACACCTATCTTATATTATGTGGTTCTTCACACACCTGCATGGGGTATCCATCTCTAAGCGAGAGCCGGTATTAGTGCCCAAAATTTCACTAAAGAAATTGGGATTTTATTAGTAAAAATTCCTAAGTTTAGCTTGAGTTGAGTATTAATGTCTACATCATTAGCCTAAATTCAGTCTCCAAGTATTCCTTTGGAAGGTCAAGTTCATGTAAAAAATTGGCTAAGTCCTTCATTTTGTCTATGCTTGGTGAAGGTATTTTTTCCCTTAGAATTTTTTGGCCTTTTACATGAAAATAATGTTTGATGAAAATAAGTCTTCAAGATTTTGGTCTTAGATAAAAGTCTGAAGACTTATTTTCATTGAACATTTTGTCTGCTACAAAAGTTCTGAAAGAATTCAATATTTTATCTCTTTCAAGATAAGTGTTTAACAAAAGGTCTAAAGAGTTATTTAATTTTATTTGAGTCATTTGTTTTGGACTTTTTATCTATGACAAAATGTCTGAAGGGCATTTTCCCTTCAAAAATTTTTCCTAGACAAAAATCTTGAAGGAAACCCTCTATTTTGGAGAATGATGCTAAGTCCTACTTGTCTCAAACTTTTTGTCCATGACAAAAAGTCTGAAGGGAACTTACCCTTTGGGAAATTTGACCACAAAAAAAACCCAAAATAATTATAAGGATTTATTTTCCTTGGTCAAAGGTAATTCTAGAAGTCCTTATGGGTCATTTTACCTTTGCAAAATTTTTGAAGGGTCATTTCATTCGAGCATTTTTCCCTTACAAAATTCCTAATGGACACTTATAGAAGGGTCATTTTCCCTTTGAAAAATTATCAAAGGGTACCTAAAAAAGATCTAAAGGATAAGTATAGATGGTTAATGACACTTTCAAAGTGACCAAATAGTTCTTTTGGCCAAGTTGATGTGGAGTAGAGGTCTTATTCCCTTTGGATATTTTTCTCGAGCAAAAAGTCTGATAGAATTACATTTCTTTGAGAGAAGTACTAAGGTAAATTTTTGTGGGGAAATTATTTTAAAAAAATGTCCAAAATAATTGTCCTAACAAAGGCAAAAATAGCTAAGTGTTAAATTATTTTGGTAAAATTACAGAGGTATATTATAAAGATCTACCAATGTAAGCTAGTAGTTGACAACTCAACGAGCCCTGAGATCATGTGAGACATTTACACATGGCATGAGGATGCTCAAGGTAATAGAGAACATATGAAAGGTACACAAGAATCCCATGGGGATTCTAAGTGGCATATTTTTGAGGCCAAATAAAAGGCACTATCTAGTCATGCCTCATTACTCAGATTATGATCCGATGGAGTGCATTAGTTCACCTGAGAAAAATCCAATCGTGTGAGCCAAGATAGAATTTTTAAAGGGGATACATTACATGGAGAAATGAAAAGTGTATAGGTTAAGGTCCATGGACATGGAAATAAATTAAAGCATAGAAAAAGATCCAATATCCATTCTAGAGTAAATATTTCTAATCATGATCATGAATCATTTTCTATTTCAAGTCACAATCAAATAAATTACCAACCCATAATTGCAGGTAATGAGTTTTCCTTAGAATGAAAAAATAAGATATTTCATGTCTAGGAATGTCTATGATTTGAAATTAAGTAATGGGAAAGAATTTCCAAATAATTTGCACATGAGGACAAAATCTATTTGGCTTTCAAATGATTTTATCCCTCTAGTTGTGAAAGTGAATGATCAAGGGGTTTTTTAGGTTATTCCACATCAAGACAAAATATATTTGGCTCCTCAAATGAATATCCTCCTTCTAAGATCATGTGAAAGGCATTTTTCAACCAAAAAATCAACTCATATGCTCTAGGTGGTGGTGAGTCCTCATCATTCCTTGCAAAGGTAGTTGCAATAATTATTCCTTCTCACAAGTAGATGAAGATCTTGGGCATGACATGGAATATTCTCTAGCTAGGAGCATCTTGGTGAACTTGAAGGATTATTCTATATTTTTTAAAATTATAACCTATAAGTCTAGATTTGAGAAAGATTGAGAAATATATAAATAGAATGTTGGTCTTTTATTTGAAGGTTATTGTTGGTTGTTGGTTGATATAGGTCATTTTTAGGCATCCATTTATTTTAAGTCTAGGTTTTGTAGATTTTTTTTTGATCAATTGCTATGTGAAGACTTTGATTCCTTTGCTAAGGTGGTTACATTTGTATAACCATTAGTGAGATTTTAAAGCATGTTCATGTCTCCCTTGTCAAAAGAGTAATCTCACCATGCTTATCCCCATGGTATCATTCTGAAGTGTTAATGTTTGTAATATTTATTTTTAGGCCTATGGAAAATATTTGTGGTTCTCATTGTATTCTACTAATGAAATGTAATAATATGTTTTACAAGTTTTTTTAATTAGATATTTAATTTATGTTCATTATTGGTTGTCATTCTAAGCATGTGCCTAGGTTATAAAACCCTCTCCATGGTCATATTTGGAAATGTGTTGTTGAATACCTTTTAAGGACTCCCTAGGTTCATGAATTTAGTAGGAGAAAGTATTCAAGATTCTAGTTTTAGTTAATGCCTAGTTTCTTAGGGATCATTTGGTGTTTATCATTGTAATACATTTGAAGTATTTTTTTGCATCTTTACTGAGGAACATTGTCATGAAATTTTGCTAGATGCCCTACTTTTTGGAATTCACCAACACACCACCCTCAATTTTATAACTAACTATAAACTTGTCCTACCCTATCCTATCCTCAAAATAACACACTCTATTGCATACCATAAGCATTACTTACATTGAAAATGTATAAGATAGTATATATTTTAAATGCATTTTTACTTTACACAGTAAATCCTAGCATTTCAATCTTTAATTTAGTCATTTTACTATTAAATATTCTTTAGAATGAATATTTTAGTCATCCCCTTGTATGCCTTTAGTAGCTTGTGTATGACATAGAGTATTTGTGCATTTTGTGTGATAACCCTTCACGGGTTAAGTGTGAAAATTTGGTTATTATATGCTTATATTTATCATTTATCCCAAGAATCCATATGAATATTGAATTATAAAATACTTCCATGAGATCAAGCTATGACATAGGTTCTCTCACCTTGGTGTAGGCAGAGCCAAAAGTATCAAGGAACTAGCCATACCCTTTGCAGGTGCCTCTCCATTGTTTTATCTAGTATGGTCTTTTATTAATTCCAAACCCTCCCCCAACTATAATGACATTATAATGGGTTTCTCATCACTGTCTGCCAATTTTTTTAGGTGAAAAAGGCTAGATTATAGAGGTATACAACTAGGAACCAACAATTTCACCATGGGATGCACCAGTTGTCTTTATCAAGAAGAAATATGGTACTCTTCACCTATGTATTGATTATAAGATGTTAAATAAGGGGATGATCAAACATATATATATATATATATATATATATATATATATATAATACCTTGTATTAATGATATCTTTGATTAGATGTAAGAGGAAACAATATTTTATAAGATTGATCTTAGAGCAAGGTATCATCAACTGAGAATCCAAGATGAGGATATTCTAAAAACAATGTTTAGAACTCAATATGGGCTCTAGAATTCACATTGTTACCTTTTGGGTTGACAAATTCTCTAGCAACATTTATGTATCTCATGAATAATGTGTTTAGAGATTGTCCAGATCATTTTTTATTGGCATTTCCAGATGACATCCTCATATATTCTAAGGATGAGGAAGAACATATGTAGTATTTAGAATTATACAAAAGAAACTGTAATATCTGGGACCATTATCTTTGTGGATGGAATTTCAATGGATCCAATGAAAATATGAGACATAATAGAATGGACATCACTAAACAATGTGTATGAGGTAAATATTTTTATTAGATTAATGGGCTATTATAGGATATTTATTCTAAATTTTTCTAAGATAGATAATCTAATTACCTCTCTTAAGTGAAAAAATCAAATTTTTGTCTGGTCATAAAAGTGTGAGAAAGCCTTTTAGGAGCTGAAAAGGTGGCTTACTTCAACACTAGTGCTAAGATTTCCTAATCCTAATGATTAATTTTCAGTGATCATAGATGCATCTGGGGATAGACTTGGAAGAGTTCTTATGTAGGGTGGTTTAGTTGTAGCATATGAGTCTAAAAAATTTAAGCCATATGAGGTGAATTATGCCCCTCATGATTTAAAACTTTCTATAATTGTGCATGCCTTCCAATTTTGGAGGCATTATCTATTAGGGAAACCATTTGAGATCAAAACTGACAACTTAGGACTTAAGTACATCTTCACCCAAAAAAACCTAAATGTTCATTATAGATGATAGTTAAAGTTATTATTTGATTATGATTTTGATATTAATTATATTAAGTTCAAGGAGAATAGAGTTATTTATGCTCTAATCCTTAAAAGGTACATAAAAATTAAGGTTACTATTAGGAGTAATTTTTGAGACTAGGTAATTAAATTCTTTCTAGGAGAAAAATTCTATGATTAGATCAATAAAACATTATCAGAGACTGCTTAGAATCCTTAGTATAAAGGATTCAAAATAGAGAGTGATGGTTTTTTGAGGTACAATAGTAGGATGTATGTGCTTTATAAAGAGAATATAAAGAACATGGTGCTAAAGGAACTACATAATGCCCCATATTCAAGACATCTAGGTTTAACCAAGCTCATGGCTGAGATAAGACCAATTTATTTATGGAAAGGGATCAAGAAAGATGTAGTGTATTTTGTGTCTCATTGTTTGAAATGTCAGTGTGTGAAATCTAAACATGTGAATCTAACATGTTTATTATATACACATGATATATCATAATGGAAGTGGTAGGTGATTAGCATGAACTTTGTCAAAGGGTTTTCATTATCATAGAATAACATGATATGACATTGGTTGTAGTTGATAAACTAACCAAGGTAGCCCACTTCATATGAGGCAACTTGATATATGATGCGACAATGCTTGCAAATAGATTCATGAAAGAGGTGTATCAATTGCATGGATTTATAGAAAATATCATTTTAGATCAAGATATAAGAATGAATAATAGATTTTAGTTGATTCTAAATTCAACTTTGGGTATGCAGTTGAATTTCAACACTACTTATCACTTGGAAACCAATGGTTAGATAGAGAGAGTTAACTAGGTTTTAGAATATCTTCTTTGTATGTATTGCATGGATCAATAATACAAGTGGGAGGAGTACCTTCCATTGGTTGAGTTTTCTTACAACAAATAATACTAATCAACATTAAATATGGCTTTATTTAAGTCATTATATGAAAAGAGGTGTAGAACACCAATCAGTTGGGACAAATTAGAGGAAAAGGTAGTCTTTGGACCTAAGATGCTTGTGGAAATGGAAGAGAAATTCAAGACAATCAGGAAGAGGTTGGTTGAGGCAAATTATAGAAAAACATTTATGTTGATTTGAAGAGAAAAACAAGGCAATTTTTTATAAGTGATAAAGTGTTTTTATAGGTAAAGCCTCAAAAAAGCTTGATTAAGTTTAGGAAATCAACAATATTTTCACCTAGATATGTGGGACCCTTAAAGATTTTGGAAGTGGTCAATCCTATAGCATAGAGACTTACATTTCCACCAAATATATCTCTTTTACTTTATGTATTCCATGTGTCTTATCTTTAAAATTATGTTTTTGATCTTTCACATGTGTTGGATTGAAATGATTTATAGGTTTTGGATCCAAGGGTGGTCATGGTAGAACCAATTAGAATAATTGACACTCACAAACTCAGTTTGCATAATAGAGAAGTATCATAGTGAAAAGTCTAGTGGGACCAATATTTTGAAAATAGTTCCACTTAAGAAGACTATGATGAGTTTGATGAGTTTTATAGGTTGTCTCCATATTTGTTTGCTAGATTTGCTGTTGTATATTATGTTATTTTTATGCTAAATAATGTTTTAAATTCAAAAATTATGTTTGAATAAGTATCATCGAGATGATGACTAGATTTAAGGGTGAAGTATGTCACATCCCAATTTTTATATAAGTTTAATAACCTTTATATCCATGGATTATCATGGTTATTATTTGGTTAATTACTGTTTGATTAATTTTTATTTCATATGTTGATTATGGGACAATGATATGATGTTTAATTTACATGATTGATTTGCATTGAGATTAGTTGTACTTTTATATTCTATACATTATGATCATGTTTGTTAGTGTATACAACAATATTTTATGGATATATTTATGTTTTGGGATAACTACCTTCATTTTTGTGAGGTGGATGTAGGACAAATCCATCCCTTAGAGTACAATGGAGGGAGGGCATCATCAGAGAGGGTAGTGTATATAGAGGCATTGGGGGATGATAGAGAGAAAAATTGGGAACCCACACACACACCACAATAGATTAGCATGATTTATATTCATTGCTTGAGTTAGATAGCTATAATATGTCTTTGATTTTTGATATATATGTATATTGTGATCTTATTTTTTGTTTGATGATCTTGTTGATTTAGTTATATAATGGCACTAATTTGGTAGTGATACTATATTAACGATTGTCAATGTTATTTATTAAATGATTGAGTAAATTTATACATGTTTTAGTGTGAGTTATCAATGACTTGGTTATAACTGAGTGTTTTATAAACAATATTTTATTTTGGATTCATTGTTATAGTAATAGATAGATTTTATTACTTAGCTGGATCGGTTTGTCAAGTGATTATTGATGATTATAAAGTTACTATTATTGTTTATAATAATTGAATAAACCTTTATTAGGTTATTAATAAATTATAGTTATTTATTAGCATTAGTAAATGACACTAGTTTGCTATGGTATAATGAAATTAATGTTGTCAACTAAAGATTATTATAAAGCCTTATTGCTTAGGCAATTTTTATAATCCTATGTAAAGTTGATGTATATAGTCTCATTATTAAATAATTACATGAGACATTATTGTGTTTGATGAATCTTTGTTAAAGTCATTAGTTATTTTGTTTAAACTATAAAGCTAACCTCTAGTTAGAAGGTCAAATGCATTGGTAATGGTTATTATGTTTAGTGGATTTGTTGTTTAGTAAGCATATCATGGATATTATAATGTTTAATAACTTTTATAAAGTCAAATGCATGAATATTGAATGAAGTCAACAAACATGCATGTTTTGAAGGGTTATATTATAATTATTATTTAATTGATAATTGAGAAGGTTCAAGATGATTAGAATTTCTAACTAGTCTTTGGCTTGAGTTACAAGCATTAAGAAAAATCATTATTGGGTTGGCATTTTTATGCATGAGAAAATGGTGTTAGGATATTTATTCTATTTAGTTATTCTTGACATGCATAATTTTAGTCATAATCTACATAGGAATTAGGAGAAATTGGTGTGGTGAGTAAGGGCATGGAAGATAATAAAAGAAGGAAGGCAGAGGTTTATGAGGGCATGACATATGATGTCATAGATAGTGAATGGCTAGTAGAGAGAAGAAGAGATAAGTTTGATATATTCTTGAAGGACAAGAATGAATATTGGTGAACATAACTAGGTTGGTGATGTATTTAATTTCCTAGATGAAAATGTGGATGAATTTTGTATATGATTTCATAGGGTTTTTAAGTAATTTCATTTTGTTGAAATTATTCTTAAGGATAAAGGTTTGGCCCTATGGATGGCTCCACGATCCACAAAACCAAATCTATATCCTTAAAACCCTAAAGCTTAAATGACTTGGACTGTGTGAAGCTTTCATCATTCTAAGTTTGATTGGATTAAATTATGTGTGTTTACCCTCACATGAATTTAAGCCCTATATATGAAATTAAAGGTTAATACTATCAAGTTTTAGAGTATAAAATAAAAAACTGTGTTGTGTTCATTTTTGGAATCCTATTTTAAAGGACATTAAGCCTTCTATTTGATAAAGTTATATATAAGACTGAGGTTGATTATTTATTAAAAATTTAGGTTTTAACTAAATTAAATTGAGGAAGAATTATATGTGTGTAAGTCATTTGGCAAATAAAATGAAATTGGGTTTATTTCACTTATGCATATATCAAAAATATAAAGATATATACATATATAGGGGTATGTATATGCACCTCATAGAACTTTAATGAATTGGGGTATATAATACTAATGTGTATATATGTATGTATGTATACCTTAAAGATGTTATGGCATTTGTTATTAAGGTCTTCAAATTCATATGGAAGACAGTTCTATTGTGTATAAATTTATACCTTATGCATGTATAAATTCATTAAATGAGTTTACTAAGTTAATTATTTGGTTGGGTGTTCAATTTAATAATTATGATTATATGCTTACATTTTTGTGTTTTTTTAAGGGATAACCCTATTTAGTTTATAGGGGTTCACTCACCAGTATGGCAGCGATTTTATAAAATCAAGGATGAAATAAAAATGAATTTCATGTTAATTTGTTTTACCTGTCAAGTTTATCCTTAAACTTAAACTAAGACATATGAATTCTTGAAAACTATTATAAAAATATAGTTGACTGAACATATATATGTTGTCAAATACATTTCAAAATGTGAACTAGGGACTATTGGATTTTATGGAATAAAATAGTTGATTTTGGTGTCATTAATATTTAAATAGGAAATATAACAAAAATCTAAGATGGGTTAGGAGATTTCAATGGTATATACTATGTTAATATATCATGAATAAACTTAGATTAGTTATATTATGAGTGAGGGTTAAAGACATTGAATAGTTTTATAGATGGATTGATTTATGTCTTTTGAAACAATTGAAATGGTAAAAATATAGTTGGATGGGTGAATAGATAACTTAATATTTTTAATAGTTATGTAATTCATTTAAATTTTGAGTATGGTAGCTAAAGTGCTATAGATTGGAATTGTTCAATATTTTTAAGGTTTGTGATGAAATATTATAGTTTGAATATATACCTATAGTATATGACATACTCTAAAATCATGGATAGTAAATCATCTACTTAGAGTATAACATATACACTCTCATATTTACAACCACACACACACACACACCCACACACACACACACACACACACACACACACACACACACACACACACACACACACACACACACACACACACACACACACTTGTGAGTTTAAAATGTGTACATATATACATGGTATATACATATGATTTGTTGACTGTGTTATAAATCTAAAAACTAATATATCATATATATATGTACACAACTACTTATATAGAAATGATATACTGGTGATTTATTATGAGTTTGATGTTTAGTTGAAGCATTAAATATAAGGTATTTAAAATGTTAAATATAAATAATTTTAAGTTGTTAAATGAATAAATTTTTGATATATTTGTGAAACATGTACAAAGATATAAGCTATGATTAATGGCTATTAATTGAATGAAATAACATTTGAGTTACATAATGGCATTTAGTAACTTGTAGTCTAGCTATGACTTTTACTCAATATGTATGTTTCTATTGAGGATTGATTATGAATATATTTATTATTCAGTAATAAAATAGATATTTTAAGATTTATTACATTGAATATGATGGACTAAATATATGTATTTGATTCTATTATACTTAGCATATTTATATATGCTAATAGGGAATATTTTGTTTGAATCTATTAGTTTTTATATTATTTATAATTAACCAAAAGTCATGTTCATGAACCCAATTAATCAGTGTGTTAGATTTCACTATCTTAATTAGAACCATTAATTCAAGATGAGGTGTAATTTGATTGAGTGGTGTGTATGAAATTGATTGATTCTAGAGATTATTAATTATTTAAAAACTTTGGCCAAAGTAATGTTTATAATTAAACATATTCATTTCATGTGTTTGATATAGTTTACAAGTTTGTAAGATATCATATTAAAATGGATTTATTTATGGTATATAGAATGTATTAATTATCTTACAACACATGGGTTCTAGTTTGTCACTCTAGATTCCTGCACCATCATTATCTACCCATCTGTGAAAGGAGGGCCTTTCCCCTATTGAGAGATAATGTAGGGGATCGATGGTCTACAGTTGGTGTGGAAAATCACTTGATGATGATCTCCCTCTTGATAATAGTACTACACTAGAGAATACACTTGAGATTATAGATGGATACTTCAGTTAGTTTTAACTCATGATCCATGGAGCTTTTTATTATTATATTACTATTATTTTTGATACATTAATATTGATAAAACTATAATATTTATTCATTTAAATATATATAATAGTGGATGTAATGTTGTATCATCTATTGTGTAGACTAATTATCCAATGATTATCAAATTCATTAGTCTAATTAAACATTAATTATCAACCCTGGGTGTGTAAGATTTTCAAGATTGTCAACACTATTTATCCATTACTGATTTAGAAATCAACATACTTTTCTAGTTGTAGTATAGTAAACTTATGCTAAATCTATCAGATAGATATATTATGAAATAATTGTGATAGAATTACAGAACTATTCCATACTTATGTAACACGCATGCATCACACTTATATAATCAATCTGAATAGTAAAATGAGCTTACACAACACACTAATAATTAAAGAGGGTCAAGATCTTCATAGTAGCTCATTTTAAGGGGGCCCTTCCTCATTCAGAACTGAGCTCCAATCCTTTTCTAAGAGAATTCACAAACTTCTTACAAATTCAATTTTCTCATTACCTGATTCTAGATACAAAGGATATAGTAAAAACTTCTATGATTATTTCCTCAAAATTATCTAACTCCTAATCTAATCTAGGTTTTGACTTTAAATACAAAATTTAGTTTATTAAATCTTAACCAAAGACACCAAACTATGAAAGAATACAAATACTTAGAAACTACCCCAATCAACCTTCAAGTAGTTAGTAACTAAAGTTACTTGTTTTAGGTTTGACTAGGTTAAATACAAGGCATATTGTTTTATTTTTTTATTTCCTTTTGTCTTTTCTCATTATCCTTGTCTTTACCATTTTTGGTAGTACATCTAATCTCTCCTTGCATATAGGGAATATGTACAACAATTATGACTCTTCCCAATCATTCATTTGGTTTCCCAAGATAGCTGGATGTGTCTACAAGGTCTCCTCAATAAATACTTTGCTTTGCATAGTGGCTATAGGTAATCTTTATTAGCTACAATCAACCTATAAGTGAAACCTTTAGTTGCTATGGGCATTCGACAATGGCTATAGATAACTTGTAGGTGGAGCCTACAGTTGCTATGGGCACTCTACAGTGGATTTAGGTAATATGTAGGTGAAGCCTACAGTTGTTGTGGGCATTTTGTAGTGAATGGAAGCAACCTATAGGTGAATCTTACAATTAATACGGTTACTCTAAAGTGGTTACAAGAAACTGTAGGTGAAGCCCATAGTTGCTATGGTAGCCTATAGAAGCTATGGCTTTATGATGCACTAACATCAGACTGCAAACAGGTTAAACTGCAATATTGACAAAATATTTTCTTTCTTCAATATTATCTCGATTCTCCTAAAATTTGGACAATTTACTCAAGTGATATAAGGATACAAACCCATTCAATCTTGGAGAGAACAAACTTATAGATTTAAAAATAAAACATGATCTTCAGACCTATTTGGCTATATTATGCACACATCATGGCCAAAGGTATGTCAGAATGGATATAAGAGTTTCAAAGAATCAAGTCTTATTCTAAATGAGTTCTGCCTTGACTCAATTTCAATTGCCATGGAATCGTGGCCTTGCAAACATCTTCATTCCTATCTCATTCTTCATCATTCACCATGGCTAAGCATTTGCTAAATAGGTGATCATCCTCTGTTTATGCAGAGCTCTATATCCAATTTCTAAAGGTGATCTATTAATGCATATGAAGGATCAAATAACTAGAACACAAGAATAGCTAACTCGAGGCTTTGATCATTATTTCTAACTAAAACATCTTATGCATAGAATTTAGTTATTCTTGTCTACACGTTCCAGTTTCAAACCTCCCAAAGTAGCCTTTTCATCTAATAGCCTTAACATTGTTACCATATCAAATTTTATTCTTTTCCTTCTTTAACTCAGCCCAAGGGTTATACTGCTACCATTCCTTTTATCTCAACTGTTTCAACTCAATCGAAACCACATTCCATTTTAATCAATGGACTCATAAGGCCCTCTCTCTATGTTTTTAAAAATATGCATTTATCTTCATGTCAACGAAGCTCTTTTCTCACTATATTGACCTTATACAACATATCAAGCACTACACAATTCTTTATTTCATTATGCAAGCTAGATTTTCAACTGTATTTTCTTCAAACAAATTGCAGATAGAGTTTACACACATTTAGAATAAGTAGATGTCTTCAAAGATCCTAATCAATACTTTCTTACATCAAATTCCATTGTGATTATTACAACATATAGAAAATCATTATAATTTCAATATCTCAAACTTCTATTTCTTTCAAACCTAATACCAAATTCGTTCTTACATGTATGGTATCACCTGTGGAGATCGAGCCATAATCACATGTTGTAGATTTGAATTAGAGAGCTCTATTCATGTTCTCTTCGCTGAGATAGTGATATATACCTTGGTGATTTTAGATTAGTATATGAACTATATTATTTGAAGAACATTCCCACATTGATTACCATCAAACTAAGCAATGGACTTATATTACCATTTAAAACCTATTTTTCCCTTTATAAGGCTATCAAGGAATCATTGAACTCTCAAAATGCATAAGAACACTTATTCACATGATATAGGATGGAGAATCAATCCACATACTTAATTAAATTCATCAAATCAAAATATACATACTTATAACTATTTCTTGGCCTTTGAAGGCCTTATTTCAGACTTCCACACCACCTCCACTTTTCTTCCAATCCTTACTTCCCTCTTATTCTCCTTGAATGAATTTTCTTTTTCTCTTTTTAAGAGCCTCTTCTCTAACCTCTACGCCCAACTTGGGCTCAAGACAAAACAACCACAGTTTTTAATTTATAACAATATACTAAAGTTGAAATAATGTCAACCACTCCTTTATTTTCTCAATAGCCCCAACAATTACTTTTTACCTTTACTTTTTTTTACAATTACTCCTCATTAACAGCATATTGGAGGGAAAATACAATAAATTGAATTTGAATTCAATCATAACCATGTCTTGTCAAGATATATGTAGATGCTCCTGCATCATACTCTCTCTCTAGAAATAGATATCTCCTCAATGTTTTAGTCTTCATTCTATCCCTGGATCCCAAGGTCTTGTTACCAATACCAATGCTTGTCTTTGTTTGGAATAGTCTTTGTCCTTCATTTTGCTTTTCTTCCTCTTTAGATATGTTCTTCTTCTCATTTCTTTCTTAGTTGCCATCTCCTGCTTCCATGCTTCTTCATCTTCATACATGTCTTCTAGATCTTCTTGTTGTTCTTCTTGTTTCCAAAATTTGTCCATTAAACTATGGACTTCATTCATCTCCATAACTTTAACACCTGCATTCAAAACATCAAAGGCAATGTTAGAAGTAAAAACTTGAAACCATAAAGTCTCTTGACTGCCTCCACTCTTCTGCTCTTTGATCAAAACTATCTTGACCTCTTTGTTTTGCTCTTGTCTTGTTTCACTATTCCCAATGGTGTCCTCATCATGGTTTGTGCTTGTGTGTAGCTCTCTTGAAGAGCTAAAGAGCTCTTCCAACATTCTCATTTTTCCTTTAGTGAGATCTCATCTATCTCACCATTCTCTTCATCAAATTTGGGTCCTTCTTTCTTAAGGATTACTTGTCCTCTACCCCTTATCTCATCTTTTCTTATCTTGTCTTCACATAAACCAACTTCTTAATTATACTCATCAAATACAATTGAAGCATCCTTACCTTGTGTTTCCTTACTCTCTTCAACTTCTCTTTGAAGCCATCTTGTTTGTTCTTTGTTTTCAATGAGGCATTGCTTTACTACATACTCTCCCCTTTCCTCATCATCCATCCATTTAGAACTCTCTCCTTGCTAAATATTAGTCCTCATAGACAATTTCCATACCTCATTTCTCATGAAAGGATCATTAAATGATTCAAACACATCATCATAAATTTTTTTTTTACCTTTTACCTCTTTGGTATACCTCTCAAGCATCCTGTCTTCATGGAATGCCTCTTCCATACCATCTCACCTTCATTCTCCTGGTTGCTTGAATCACCTTCAATCCTCTTCCATTGACTTCTTGGTGTTGTTGCCTCAACACTCACATCTTCTTCACTCTTTGCCTTCTTAGGTAACCATACCTATTTCTCCTTCTTATCATTTGTCTTCTCAAACCATGTAGGCATCCTGCATCCATGCTCTTGTACCAACACTTCCTGTTGCTTAGGAGTTTGCTTCTTCCACCATTTAGGCATCACATATCCATGGTTAATTGAAAAATTCACCTTTCTCTTTGCTTCTCTAACATCAGAAGTTTCATGCTTATAAGAATAAGAAAAATCAATTTTTGAATTTACCTTTACCTCCTTAATGGGTTGCTCCATTAGTTCTTTAACTTGCATAGCATCTTGATTATTTGTACTTTCTTCTTCCTTTATACTTGACTGTTCTCTTTCCTCTTCTTGGCATTCAATGGCATCATGAAAGTCATCCTCATCTTCTATCTCTTCTCTTGCTTGTGTGGGTTCCTCAACACCTTCCTCATGCATTAACCAATGCATCTCTTCTTCTTTATCATCAACAATAGACTTTTTCTTTTCTCCTACACATTCACTTGTGTACTTGGTGTCTTCTCTTGCACCAATCTCTTCACTCTCCAAGGCCCTTCTCTTGACCTTCATAAGGCTGCTCATACCTACAATTACCCATGCAAAGACAACATTAGATATAAAAACAAGAGACCACAAGGTCCCTATGAGTGCTCTCTTCATCAACATTCTCATCTTCTCAAGTGCTCCTGACACTTCATCTTTTCTTTCTTCTCTTCTCTTGTTCTCCTCAATGAGAACATTTTTCACAATCTCTTTCTCTTTTTGTTGTTCTCTTGGCAACCTTCTTATCTTCTTCAAGCCTCTATGGGCTTCTCTCTTCTTGGCAATCTCATTTTACCTTTTCCTCTTCATTAAGAGATCTATTGGCCACTTCAACCACTTTCTCATTGGCCATACCCATGCTTGCTTGTCCATCTACATCCAAGACTCATATCTATTTGCAAACTTAGCTAAATCTCTTTTCAAACTAGCAATCTCTTTATCAATTTCAATACTGTTCATACCTTTCTTCTTTTGGATGCTTGTTTTCTTCTTAGTGCCCTCATGTACCTTGCTGCTCTGCTCTTTTCTCAGCAATATTTCCATTTTTTAGATCTTCACCCAAGTCTTTTCCACCTTGGTCTCTTGATCCCTTTAGGTCCTCACCTAGGTCTTTTGCACCCTAGTCTTTTGGTCCTTTTTAATGGCTTTACTTAGCCTAACACTTTGAGTCAATGGCCTGTAATAACTCTTTATATAACACTTCAACAAACACAAATCACAAATCCAAGTTTACTTTACCTTGGGTCACCATTTATTGAGCTTCCATGAGTTCTCTCTCTTTTCCAAGCTTTAATTAGCTTCAAGACTTCTTGTTCAGTTCTCAAAAAAAATCTTCAAAACATAGACTTCAAACCAAATATTAAATTTTACTCATACCTTTTCTTCAGCAGGGTCTTCTAGTGCTCGGATTTACTGAAACTTCCTTCAAAAATCCTATAATAACTCATTAGGAATCTTGATTAAACATAACCATCAACAAATTACCAAATTCCCAAGAGCTTCAAGCTCTGATACCAAAAATGGTGCACTGCCATCAGACTGTAAATAGGCTAAACTGCAATATTGACAAAATATTTTCTTTCTTTAATATTATCTGGATTCTACTAAAATTTTAATAGTTTACTCACGTGATATAAGGCTACAAACCCATTCAATCTTGGAGAGAACAAACTTATAGATTTAAAAATATAACATGATCTTTAGACCTATTTGGCTAGATTCTACACACATCATGGCCAAAGGTATGTCAAAATGGATATAAGAGCTTCAAAGAATTGAGTCTTATTCTAAATGAGTTCTACCTTGACTCAATTTCAATTTTCATGGACTCGTGGCCTTGCAAACATATTCATTCCTATCTCATTCTTCATCATTCATCGTGGCTAAGCATTTGCTAAATAGGCAATCGTCCTCTATTTATGTAGAGCTCTATATCTAGTTTCTAAAGGCGATTTATTAATGCATATGCAGGATCAAACAACTAGAACACAAGAATAGATAACTTGAGGCTTTGATCATTATTTCTAACTAGAATGTCTTATGCATAAAATTTAGTTATTCTTGTCTACACGTTTCGGTTTCGAACCTCCCAAAGCAACCTTTTCGTCTAATAGCCTTAACATTGTTACCATATCAAATTTTGTTCTTTTCCTTCTTTAACTCAGCCCAAGGGTTATACTACTACCATTCCTTTTATCTCAACTGTTTCAACTCAATCAGAACCACATTCCATTTTAATCAACGGACTCATAAGGCCCTCTCTCTGTGTTTTTAAAAATATGCATTTATCTTCATGTCAACGAAGCTCTTTTCTCACTATATTGACCTTCTACAACATATCAAGTGCTACACAATTCTTTGTTTCATTATGCAAGCTAGATTGTCGACTCTATTTTCTTCAAACAGATTGTAGATAGAGTTTACACACATTTAGAATAAGCAGATGTCTTCAAAGATCCTAATCAATACTTTCTTACCTTAAATTCCATTGTGATTATTACAACATATAGAAAATCATTATAATTTCAATATCTCAAACTTCTATTTCTTTCAAACCTGATACCAATCTATTCTTACATGTATGGTATCACCTGTGGAGATCGAGCCATAATCACATGTTGTAGATTTGAATTAGAGAGCTCTATTCATGTTCTCTTCACTGAGATAGTGATATATACCTCAGTGATTGTAGATTAGTATATGAACTATATTATTTGAAGAACATTCCCACATTGATTACCATCAAACTAAGCAATGGACTTATATTACCATTTAAAACTTGTGTTTCCCTTTATAAGGCTATCAAGGAATCATTAAACTCTCAAAATGCATAAGAACACTTATTCACATGATATAGGATGGAGAATCAATCCACAGACTTAATTAAATTCATCAAATCAAAATATACATACTTATAACTATTTCTTGGCCTTTAAAGGCCTTATTTCAAACTTCCACACTACCTTCACTTTTCTTCCAATCCTTACTTCCCTCTTATTCTCCTTGAATGAATTTTCTTTTTCTCTTTTTAAGAGCTTCCTCTCTAACCTCTATGCCCAACTTGGGATCAAGACAAAACAACCACAAATTTTAATTTGTAACAATATACTAAGGTTGAAATAATGTCAACCATTCCTTTATTTTCTCAATAGCCCAACAATTACTCCTCATTAACAAAATATTGGAGGGAAAATACAATAAATTGAATTTGAATTCAATCATAACCATGTCTTGTCAAGATGTATGTAGATGCTCCTGCATCACTTTAGCAAGAATCTGTAGCTTTACACGACCCTTTAAATTCTTAGATAAAGTCACACCAATATAATTCAATAAAGGAAAAGCATCAATAATTCATAACATAACACACACAAATATATATATATATATATTAATGAACATAGAAAATCATAACCTCATTCATTCATTTTCATTAGTGATGGATAGTTATGAGATTTACATGGAAAAGGACATAGACTGAGCATATATGAGGCTATAACAGTAAGTAATTGGTGGTTGCATCACACCCCCTACTTAATCTCTTGACCTCGAGCAAGCCTTGGTTGCATTCTAAAACAATTTTTTTTTCTAAAGTCTAGGGCCTCAAGTTAGCCTACCCCTTCAAAGATGTAAAAGCCTTTATCATTATTAATGTTGCTCCATCTTTTCTTCTCTTTCTACCTATCATCTGGAACATTTCCTTCTCAGTCAAGAATTAGGAACTAGAATATAAGGGGTTGAAACATCAAACTTGACCATTGTACTCTCCACTTCTTAACAAGTTAAATATATAAATATACCCTATGGATGGCCTCCCTAAGGTTTTGAGGGGAGTATGGTTCCTTTATTTTTAAGGCATCTGAGATCTCTACCCATCTGTGAGAAAAAGAAACAAAAATTTACTTTCCATCTCCTTCCATAAGACCCAAATAATGGTTATGGTCTTCTTGCTACTTTTTGGCAATCCATTCCTAAGGAGTGTCTTTATTCAGAAAGGAGATCCATTCATCTATCAAAACATTTGAATCCCTTGGTTCACTTTTGATCATCAAGGTAGCTTTTTTTTTTTTTTTGCTTGATATGACTCCATTTGTTTTCCTCTTCCAATTTCATTCAAAACATATGAAGAGAAGGCATTTAACAAAACATCCCCCAAATAAATGTTGGGATTTCATTTTGTATCACTAGTAATAACATATTTGTGAATGTATAATTCACTTAGCTGGGCTTAAAGATTAGGATCAACATGTCTATACTCTTCAAAGAAAGATGTTGGGTCATAGACCATATAAGATTGATCATTATAAATCCTATCATACCTAAATTTCAACTATTTTTCTTCTAGGTACACAACATATAACCTAGATGGTGGTCTACACTCCATTAGCATTTCAGTAGTTTCATGCAATTTTCCAATCTTTTCCTTCAGATAGTTTATCCTAATTTCAGCAAATTCCAATTTTTCTTGTAATTCATCATGTTGTTCTTTTTATTCAACATAACCCTTGAATATTTAAACCAATTCTTTATGTTAAGCTTCATTATTACTAAATTTTTCCTTTGAAAAAATCAAAATATCATCAATCTCTACTAGAGTAGTGGTTGACAAATCCACATTAATGATTTCTTATGTAGTAGGTGTTGGTGTAGTGGGAAAAGGAGGAGGAAATATTTGATAGAAGGATACTAAAGCTAGAGCATCCTCTACTATAGAAGCTTCTATGACCAAGGTGGATAAGGATGTTATAGGTTCCTCCATGAATGTAGTTGTAGGTTCCTCCACTATCTTATCTTTATCCTTGGAGGGGTCTACAAACTTTGTTACTCCTAGAAGCATTTCAATGTTTTAGTTCTATTATCTCATTTTTGAGTCTGTATATTTCTTCCATAGCTTGTTCTAATGTTTGGAACTCCTGATCATGAAATTTTTTTGCTTGTTCTCTTCCTTTTTCCATAACCTCTTCTTTAATCAATTCTTCTTCTCCTTTTTCCATAACCTTTCTCAATTCGACCTCTATGTATCTAATTTTTTTGAGGAGATCAATGTCCTCCTCAGTAAATCTAGATGGAAGAGGTGACCATTCTTCTTCTTCTTCTTCTTCTTCTTCTACTTTAGTAAATCCTTCAATACTAGACCATTCTTCTATTTAAAATCCATTAGGGGTTTTCTTAAGCCTAGGCTCTTTCCTTGGTTCTTCATCATCACTAATATCTATGGTTAAGGAGGTTGAAGAGGTATTTTATTTCTTCATCCTTTGAGATCTCATTAAAGGAGGTCTCCTTATTTTTCACACCATGGGTTTCTTCCCTTTAGATTTCATTTTCCTTCTATGAGGGGTGATTGATGGAATTTATTCTTCTTGTGCATCAGTTGATAGGGGAACTTCTTCTTGTCTAGTAGGAGAGAGTGTGGAGGAATCAATCTAAGGTGAGGACATAATGGGAGAAGGGCCATGATATTATGGGCTTTCCTCCTCTGTATCAGAAGGGGATAAGACATGTATTCTCCTCTTCTTATTTCCCATAGAGATTCCAAATGGAACTTTAGTGGCTACAGGTTGACCAACAACATTAGTTCCTATAACATCTTCCTAAATATTTTGTTAGGGCTACTCCTCAGGAGATTCCCTCTTATTAGTGCCCTCTTCTTCTTGGGGTGCAATATTTTCTAGAGCTAAAAATTGCTCCCAAGTGAGGTTAGGTCTGACAAAATCTATTCTTGTTTAATTATGAGCCATATGAGGTAGTGGTGAGATAAGGCTATTTCGGTTCCTTTCTAATATTCTTTGGACATTCTTTTCAAGATATTCCATATGAAATTTATAACATTAATGATTCTATTGTGTCTTAAATGATATATAAATTTGAATTAGAGAGTGTAAATGAGGGAATTCCTTCCCTCATAGGTCAAGTACCTGATAATATATGCTACTATTTCTCTCTATTCTATAGGTAGACTAAGTCCTTGCACACCTCCTATCTTTAATACCAATCTTTCATCTTCTTGGCAAAATTGGTAACTGGCCTCTCGGCCATTGGGTCTATCTTGCTAATTTTCCCCCATGCTTGGTAGCCTAGTTTCTTAGCTCACCAAAGTCTTTGTAACTAGAAATGTGATACAACATATAGTGGCTTGGTTTCCATCAAAAGAACCTAAAAATGCCTTAGCAAAAGGTTCTAAAAAATGTTAAAATTGTTCAAAATAGGTAGTCCAATTAGCTCTATGGAAGACATCCCAACTGGCTTGGTCTCCCCATAAGTGCCTATGGTTTGAGGGATCTCTCCACATAAATGACCCTCCCATTTTAACTTCTCTATCAATCCATTCAATCAATAGTCAATTGCACACTCTTCAAACTTATGGAAATCTACCTATAGTAGGTTTTGGGTCTAAAATGATGAAATATGGGGTTTGTAGGTTGTAAGGTTTAGTGCACAAATATTGAGTGTGAGGTTGCAGGGTTATCATGGTGCATGAGGTTTAACCCATAACATCTCTCCCCACTTGAGCTATCATGTGTCCTTAAGTGATGTAGATGGAGTAGGAAGTATAGGATGAGACAAGTCATTATGAGGAATAGTGTAGGTGAAGTAAAGAGGCGACAAAAATTTTAATGAATGATTAAAGTCATAATTAAATATAATTTATTAATACTATAAACCTAGATTAGAATAATGAATGAAATTTTCAATGATGAAAGATACAATGTACCTTTTAATAATGGTGTTTTAGATGTGATTCTTAGGTAGTCACATGTGTGTTGGCATCAAATATTTACATGGGAATGAATAATGGAACTAGAGTGAAGTGGACCCTTTATGAAATGGCAGCAATTGGAACTAGAGTGAAGTGGATCCTTTATGAAATGGCAGCAATTGGAACTAGAGTGAAGTGGACCCTTTATGAAATGATTAGGAAATCATCAATGGTTAGGCATTGATGATGCCTATAGTGCATGTGCATGTGATGTAGTATAAGCTACATAGACAAAGGGTCTTGGACTTGGAGTATAAATGATTGATATCATACCATAAGGTGGTACTTAAAAAGATGAGTGCTCTAAGTGATGGCTAGAATATCTTAAGATAGTAGCTAAGGGTAATACTAGTTAGTGACCTTCATCTAGATGAACTAGCTAATAACATTTTGGATGCTACATATTCCTTAGAGGTTTTGTGCATGGGCTTGGCTATAGTAATCATTTGGGTCTTCAACAAGGAACCAAAACTATAAATGAATCATGAGTGTCCCTAGAGGCAAAAATTCTAGTCTACAACATTTCCTCATGGAAAGGGAAGTTGCATGATTTGTTGTGACTCTATAGCTTGATCTTTAGGGGTAAATTTAGGAAATATATATGGCATGTGTTTCCCTAATCTTCTTATATTCATCCATGAGGTTGTTTGATGACTTTCATGTAATTCCCAAAAGTCAATAGCCAAGTCATCGATGAGAGCTATAAGAAGATCTATCTTGTATGCTATATAGAAAGGTGAAAATAGACATGAGAGCGTACCTATAGTAGCTACATAGGTGACCATATCAAGCTACAAAGTGATGGCCAACTATGTAGAAGGTGCCCATAACAACTTTAAGAATACTTGTAGCATCTTCAAGAAACTTGTGTGAATAGTTAGGATTTGAGGGATTGCCTTTTCTCTACTTCCATCTTCATGTTCCTATTTTTAATTATTTTTATTTTTACCCCTAAATATCCAATAAGATAGTTTTATATTTAGGCCCTTTTTTATAGATCTGGGTAGCCATCATGCTGGTTTTCTACCCAAAAGTTGCCAATAATGCCCAAAAATGGGTTTTCATTGTTGGGTTTTTTTACTCTAATTGCTATTTTTAGTAGAATGTTTATTCAATTATCTTATCCAAGTCACCTAGAAATGTGACTTTTCAAGGACCAATGGAAGGTCTCATTCATCATGCCAGAGGAGGGAAAGGATGTCCTCATGTCCTTCCTCAACTAAGTGTGGATTAGTGCTCTCATTATCTGGTGGGGAAACCTACCTAACTAAGACATCATTGTATCCATCTTATAACTACTATCATATGTGACTGGTAAATTCTTCTTGAGTAAGTGGATTTTTGTATAACTTGAGTCTATAACCATTGACTAATAAATGAAATATTATGAGATTAATGGTTTGGAGTTGAATTTATCCATTATCAAAAACATGCTCAATCTCAAAAAGACCAAGCCATCTGGTCTGAAGTTTACCCATGTGGTCCTTTTATTTATAGTCAAAAATAAGGTCCCAATCTTTAGTATATAATTTCTTGGTCTTAATATGCCTATCATGCCATCCAATCCATTACTATTGTATAATTTTTATGTTATATAATGCCTATTTTCTATATTCATCTAAGGCATTCAACTATAAAAGCCTTTCTTTCTAGGCTTCATATATATCCATCTTAAGTTCTAGTGTTATCTGTAAGGTCTTGTCCTCAAATTGGATGGGCAAGATAGGTTTCTTTCCATAGACCATATCATATGGAGTGAAGTTTGTAGTGGTTTTCCATGTGATTTTATAAGCCCACATAGCTTTAGGAAGCCTAGCCTCCTAATCCTTATGAGATAGACTAACAGTCTTCATCAGAATATTTTCTAACTCCCTATTAGTGACTTCCACCTGTCCATTAGACTACGGATGATATGGAGCTGATTTATTATGCCTAATCTCATATTGATGCACTAAGGCAAAAATTAAATTCGCAAGGAATTAGGGTCCTTGATCAGTGACTATTTCACATGGCATACCATATCGAGTAAATATTTATTCATAGAGGAAAGCTACCACCTTCTCATCCCTGACATGTGTAAGAGCCTTGAATTCCACCCATTTAGTGACAGTCATTATAGACAAGGATGTACTCTTTGTTTTTTGACTTGGGATCAAAAATTCCTACAAAGTCTAGGCCCCACTTTTTAAATGGTTCAAGCACCATCTAAAGTTGTAAAGACATTTCATCTGAATGTGTGGGTCTCCCCATACATTGAAATTTATCATAATGTGTCATATATCTTATGGCATATTTATGGAGTAAGGGCCAATAGTATCATGTATTCAAAATTTTGACTACTGTATGCTTAGATACAAAGTGTCCTCCACATGGTTCATCATGGTAGGCTTTGAAGATATCTAGAACTTCATCTTCTCTGAGACATATTTTGATGATAGATTCAAGCCTAGTATAAAAAATGAATCCAAACATCCATGAATATATGGCACTTTTGTGAATCAATGCTCTCCTTTATTTGGGGATAAAGTGTTGTGGAAGTAACCTTATGACAAGTTAGTTAGTAATATCAGCATACTAGGGTGTGGTAAGGGTGAGAAAAAATAGGTGCTCATTTAGAAATGAGTCATCCACTATGGTATCCTCTTTAGATGTTTCCAAGCATGATAAAAAGTTAGCCTCTACATTTCCCTTGCTAGGCTTATCAACAATGGTGATATCAAATTCTTGTAATAAGAACAACCATCTTATCACTCTGGCTAAAACAGTGGGTTTGTTCATAAGGTACCAAATGGATACATGGTCTATATTAATAAAGACTCGATACCCTATGATGTAGTGATTAAACTTGTTGATAGCATAAACTATTGCCAATAAATCTTTTTTAGTAACTATGTAATTTAATTCTATTGCATACAGGTTTTTGCTTATAAAATAGATTACATAACTGAGTACTTATTTTTGGTTGAGCACAACTCTGAGGGAAATATTTGAAGCATCTGTGTGAATGTGGAATGAAATATTCCAATCAAGACCATGTAGAAAAGGGGTGGTGGTCAGTAATTCTTGTTTGAAGGCTATATCACATGTAGGAGTCCAGAGAAATTTAATATCTTTAACTAGAAGGGTGAATAATGGTGTTTCTACTTTACTAAATTTTTTGATGAATCTCTTGTAGTAAATAGTATGGCCTAAAAAAATCCTAACATCTTTCTATTTTTGAGGAACAAGTAGGTTTTTGATGATGCTAATTTTTGCAGGGTCAACATTAATTTCTACATCAGATACATGGTGGCCCAAGATAATATCTTATATCATAAACATGTAGTATTTATTATGGATAAGAGATAGATGGTGATCTTGATAGCATTACAACACTTTTTCTAGGTTGTTGAGGCATTCATCAAATTTCTATCCATGGACAATGAAGTCATCCATATATATTTCAACACATTCATTGGCCATATCTACAAAGATACTCAAAAAAACCTTTTGGAATGTAGTTGGAATGTCACATAGCCCAAAAGGTATTAAAACATAATCATGAGTATCCTAGGGATAAGTAAAAGTGGTATTTTCTTTGTCCTAAAGAGAAATTCTAATCTGGTTGTAACCACTGAAGCCATCCAAAAAGGCAAAATATTTCTTCCCTACTAGTGTGTCTAACACTTTGTCAATGAAGTGTAGAGGAAAGTGATCCTTCTTAGTTGCTATATTGAGTTCCCTATAATCAATGCATACACATCATTCTCCATTTTTATTTGGTATAATTACCAAAGGTGACACCCATTCATTGTCAGAGATAGGATATATAAATCCATTAATCAAAAGTTTTTGTAATTCCCTTTTGATGATTTCTCAAAGAGCTAGATTCATCTTACGTTGTGGTTATCTGATTAGTTGGCACTCTTATTTGATATAAATATGATGTGTTCATGTTTTATGGATGATTCCTTACATATCCTCATAATTCCATGAAAAATCATGTTGGTTAACATGCAACATGCTGACTAGGCACTTTTTCTCATTTAATTCCAACTTGATATTAATAGGTAGTGTTTTCCGTGGAGAGATTTCAATTTACTATGAGAGTGATTTAAATATTTACATATTGATAATAGATCTAGTTTGGCTATATCTATGAGGCATCAACTAGTGGAATGTTTCCTATACAAATGCATTCAAATTATCCAATTCCCAAAAGCTGGAAAAGAGGCACTTAATACTTTGCAAGTTGTTAAGATCTATAGAAAGAGTTTGGTAATTATGTTAAAGAATATTACAGAGAATGGTATCTTCTTTCTGATCAACCAATTTGAATACATGGTGTATGGTAAATATAGGAACTAGGAAAGGTTGATCTACCTCCTCTTCTTCAACCCATAATGTAGGCTCTTATGAAAAAATTAGTTGTGCTAGGGGATAAAGAACCAATTGCTTAGTGTGGTAGCCATTGGATATCATCATGTTACCTATTCTAAAATTGATGAAGGCATCTTATGGCAATCCAAGGTCATCCCAAGATAAGGGGGTATCCACCCAAATTAGACTTAGGCTGTAGCATAAATAAATTTTTAGGATACTCCTAAGAATCTATAGAAATGACAAGATCTTCAATGATTCCCTCTAGTTTGATTATAGATCTATCAGGAATTTACAACATTATAGATGTGGGATGAATATTAATCAGCTATAGTTTGAGTAGATCTTTGGTTGTCATTACATTTATTATAGCCTCTAGGTTAACCAATGTGTTGGATAGATATTAGTCATGGAGCTAGACTGTTATTACCAAGTATCTAGGATTTGAATACTTCTTTAGTAGGGTATTCCCTAGCATGATGTTTGCTAGCTGGCCAATCACATGTATAGTATTGGGATATTTTTTCTTCCTTTTGGGTTTCTATAGATAGAGGTCTCTAATAGCTTTAGAATATATGGGTACATCTTTGATGTCTTTGAATAGAGGGATTTTAATGCAAAGGTTCTTAAGCTATCCCATGAAATCAAACTTAGGTTCAATTGTATGTCATTAAAGGCTAAGATGTTATAAAAATGGTGGGGTTATTTCATCAATAACTTTATGTGCTAGTTGAGCGAGTTCTTGAGGTGATGGCAGTGGGTTAGCATGTTATTCTAGGGTTTCATCATTTGACTCCCTTATTATGGGTGGTGTTGGGTGTGGTATAGCCTTCCCTAAATGGAGGTAAACTTCACTAATGTTCACTATGTATGTCGAGTACTAAACAAACTCAGTAATAAATGTGGATTACACTAGCTTATTTGTAAGATTCTAAATGGGTTGGGTAGGTAGCTAGTTAGACTTGGGGTATAGCTTGTGTATTAGGCATAAGAGTAGGAGTTGTTTTTTCTATTATGGAGGACATCCTCCTGGAGAGATGCCCCATGATTAGTTAGGTCTCCAGGGCTGTTGCCATTGGTTTGTGAAGGGTGGGCCTTGGGGTGGTTTTCAAGCTTGCATCTAAGATGGGGATACATTTTATAGAGGCTACCAAGAGGTAGTGGATTAGTTTTCTTGAGGTGGTTTCTAGCTAAAATTAGGAGGTGGAATGTTCATCTAATGGCTAGTCTAATTAGGAGTAACATTTACAAATTAAAAATTAAAGGAGGTAGAATTTAAAAAAGGTGGATTTTGTCCCATACCTTAATAAGGTGGTGATTGAACCCATATCCTTCTTTGTGAAACATAGAAAACATGATCACCATATCCTCCTATAGTGTGTAGCTCTACTATTTCTAGTTTTTCAATTGCTATGTGAGCTACTTTAGCCTGAACCTCATGACATCTAAAATCAACCTTTTTCTTCTTATAGTCTCGACAGTAAATGGTCAAGGCTTGATCCAAAGATGCTTAATTTTATCTTGAGTGTAAGATGTCCAATTAAGTGGCCAAATGGATAATTATATCCTGTTTCATATCTTGTAATAGGTTACTAACCTCAATTTTTGATAGGTCATTTGTAGTTGCCAATAGGAGCTTGTCATCCTTAACTTTGTTTATGGTAGATCTAAAATAATTCTTGATCAGATCTTTGATATCTGATAATGGTAGGTGAGAAATATCCCCTCCACTCATTAAGTCCAAGGCTTCCAAACAATCTTCTCTGACTCCTTTTAGGAAGATGAGTTTCAAAGGTTCTTCTCCAAGTGCACTTTGCTTTAATTTTTGTGCACTGAACATGAACCATTCAACATAATCATTCAAGGATTCATCCCTCTCCCAAGTTAATATAAATATGTCATTTATTATATTACTTCTTACTCTTCCATATTCCTGATACTTGGTCAAAAATTTCTTTTTCATGTCCTCCCATGTGTAGACTAAATTACTACCCAGTCTCATAAACTAGCAAAGTGCTGAGTCTTTGAGAGTAGCAAAAAAAGTTTCATTTTTTTTACATCTTACCTATAGTCATAGATTATACAAAGGCTATAAAATTTTAATAAGAATGTGTCTAGGTATTTTGATAATGTACCTCTAAAATTGGGCAAGGCTGAGGGTAGGATGTTTTTCATTTTTGTTATGCCTGTTGCATCTGGAATAGGAAATTCAAAAGTAACTGTGTCTGGAGTCTCATTGTCTTTCACAAAATCTCCTTCTCTACACATGATGGATTTTCTTGTGATATGAATACCAAATTTACTTAGGATCTCATCCTTAAACTCTATGTGAATTCATTAGTCAACATGATAATAAACATTTATCTACCGATCCTCAATCTTCTTATTAGATGAAGGGTCTGAATATTCACCTGACCTTTCTTTGATTTGATTAAGAAAGCCTTGCTAAAATGTTGTAAATATGTTACTTTTAAAAGTGTTTGGTTCATGTCATTCTTATCCTTCATTCCTTCTTACCAACTTAACTAATGCTTCTTCTACTTCTATTTACTTTCTCAGAGCCTATAATGCTTCTTTTTCAAGCTACCTCCTTCATTTTTTAGTGTTTTCTTCTTCAAGAGTCTTCCAACTTATGGTCTATTTTTCAATAGGGTTCTTAGTTGCTGTAGGTATTTGTGGCTCTTTCCTAGTAGTAAATTATGGCTTGTTTGGTAGGAATCTCCCTCAATAATCTCTTTCTCTCTGCATAAATGTTATGCCACTCCTTCATCTATCCTATCCCTTCCTGCACAGAGTTAGCTTTTTTTTTGTTTTCATGTGTTTCAATAGGGGTTGTTTTAGACCAATTTTTTAAAAAATAATGATAAATAAAAGAATGCTAAAATAAAAACAATAAGAATTAAAATTTTACTTCTATAAATCAATAAAAATTAACTACTAGAATCAATAAATTTTATTCTAGAAAGTAGGAAAATTTATTCTAGAAAGTATAAAAATTTATTCTAGAAAGCAAGAAAATCTAAAGCACACTTTGATGAAAATAAATAATTTTTGCAAGTAACTTATACACTATTTACTTCTAGAAACTTATACATCTAGCATAAGACATTGTAGTGTCATCATTTGACTTGCCCATCTAGAACTATATGTCCAAGAACTTAGACATCTGGCATAAGACAATGTAGTGTCCTCACTTGACTTGCCCAATTGGGTAGAATAATGTATTAACCAAAAATAAATTTTTAATGGTTGATTTTAGAAATAGTAATTGACACCCTCCCTAACAATGGTGCCAAAATAGTATGTAGAGTAATTATCCAATGATTACCAGATTTACTAGTCTGATTAAACATTAATTGTCAACCTTGGATGTATAAGTTTTTCAAGAGTGTCAGCACTATATATGCATTACTAATTCAAAAATCAACTTGATTTTCCAATTCTAGTACAATAAATTTATTCTAAATTTACTAGATAGATATATTATGAAATTATTGTGACATAATTATAAAACTATTCCACACTTATCTATCACACATGCATCACACTTATATAATCAAATTAAACATTAAAATCAACTTACATAACACATTAAAAATTAAAGAGGGTTAGGATATTCATAGCAACTCATTCTGAGGGGGCCCTTCCTCATTCATAACTGAGCTCCAATCCTTTTTTGAGAGAATTCACAAACTTCTTACAAATTCAATTTTCTCATTACTCAATTCTGGATACAAAGGATATAGTAAAAAATTTTGATATTATTTTCTCAAAATTATTTAACTCCTAATCTAATCTAGGTTTTGCCTTTAAATACAAAAAGAAATTTATTAACTCTTAAACAAAAACACCAAACTAGGAAAGAATACAAATACTTAGAAACTACCCCAGTCAACCTTTAAGTAGTTAGTAACTGAAGTTACTTTTTAAGGTTTAACTGGGTTAGAGACAAGGCATACTATTTTATTGTTTTATTTCCTTTTGTATTTTATCATTATCCTTGTCTTTACCATCTTTTTCAACACATCCAATCTCTCCTTGTATATAAGGAATCCGCACAATAATTATGACTCTTTCTAATCATTTATTTAGTTTCCCAAGATAGCTGGATGTGTCTACAAGGTCTCCTCAATAATGACTCTGCTTTGCATAGTGGCTGAAGGTACTCTTTAGTAGCTACATAAAACCTGTAAGTAAAACCTTCAATTGATATGGGCATTCTATAGTGACTATAGGTAACATGTCAGTGGAGCCTACAATTACTATAGGCACTCTACAGTGACTATAGGTAATATATAGGTGAAGCCTATAATTTTGGGTATTCTATAGTGATTGTAAGCAACCTATAGGTGAATCCTATAGTTTCTATGGACACTCTATAGTGGTTGCAAGAAACTTGTAGGTGAAGCCCACAATTGCTATGGTCACCTATAGAAGCTATGGATTTAGCAAGAATCTATAGCTTTACATGATCGTTCAAATGCTTGTTAGATAAAGTCAGAACAATATAATTTAATAAAGGAAAAACATAAATAATTCATAACATAACACACATATATATTAATGAACATACAAAATAATAACTTCATTCATTCATTTGCATTAGTGACAGATAGTTATGAGATTTACATAGAAAATGACAGAATAAGCATGGACGAGGCTATAACACTAAGCAATTGGTGGCCTCATCATCAGCTATGGATGAAATTGTATTATTATTTTGATGAAATTATATTATTATTTATTGTTCATGTTTTGATATATCAACATCATGGTGATAATTAGCTAAATGGATTAACTATAAACCTTGTGTGGTTAATTAAAATAATACATTTATTTAAAGATCACTTAATTAAATTTTTCATGGTGAAATTTTTTAGATGAACATGTGTGTATAATTTTTAAAAAATTACTCAATTCTGGTAAAACTCAATGATATTTTTACATTACATCCATCATACACTACACCTTCTATCAAATATCTTGGGATCATTTAATTACATGATATCATGTCTCATTCAAACCTTTTGTCAAATATTTCATGTGATTTTTATATACTTCCACATTTTTCATAATGTCTATCA
>JARHVA010006555.1:755000-765000 GCA_037957365.1 Torreya grandis | reverse complement strand
ATGGCCTAATTTTAGTCTCTCTTACCTATTTAGTTTATGACTATATTATTTGTATCCTAATTCTGTATATGTATTCTATCTGACTCAAAGGAATGAACATGCACTATGGTGGGGGAGCCTAGTTGATTCATACTTGGTTCCTTGATTCTTAAAGTCTAGCTTGGTTCTCCTTCACAAGATAGTAGTGACAAAAAACACAACTAGAAAATGATGGGTTCCTCATGTGTATCTACCTCCCTACAACTCTTCACAACACTCCTCAAGGTTTCTTGATCTCTTCCCACACCACTAACTCCCATAATCCTATACCAATATTCATCATACTTAAATTTACGTAACACTTTCTAGCTTGCTACCATGTTGAACCCAAAATATTCAATCAACCACTAATATCCCCTTCTAAGTGTGTGGCTTATGTACATGATATTTTAGCCTTCCATGGGTAGAGTTTCCAAACCAAGGTCAACAATTAAATTTTTAACTTTTAAAACAAATAATGAGAGGTGGTGTCCCTTTGAATCTCATAGAAATTGGAACTTTGCCTCCTCAGGATATAAATAGGTGGTCACCACATACTCAAAAGTGTGGCTATTTCAATCACCTTTCCACCAATAGTTAACTGCTCATATCTAGGGAACTCCAAGTTATGTGCTAAACTCCTCTACCATTCAAGTGTCCATGATTACCTTCATTAAAGATTTTAGGATTTTATTTGAGCATATGTTAAGATATAAGAATGCAATAGAATTAGGACCTCAAAAAAGAAAGTCTCATATAGAGTTTTGTAGAGATTCTACTCTGCCCACTATCATGTATAAATTCCTAGTTCAAGATATGGAACTGAAAAGTTGTCTTCAACATTAGTAACCCATTCTTTAATATTCTCTAATGTAATGTGCTCAAACATTTCCCATGTTTGTGCTCTAATTTATTTGGGTCCCGATAATGGAACCAAAATATTGGGTTCTTTTAGTTAATTATACTATGACACTCAATATTTCTCCTAACAAGCTAGCACGATGGCCTTATCATGCGAGAGGTAAGTCTCACATGCTTATGCGAAGCATGTAACGAAATACTAGTTACTGAAGGCTTTGAAGCATAATGTTATATATTTGTTCATCTCTTGTAATATAAATATTAAGTTATTCAATACATAAATATACCACTATTATCCTTATTGTTCCATATTTAACCACTATAATAACTAGGATCACCATTACTATTCAACAATAGAAATAAAAGAAAAAGATACCCATGACTTTGAAATAAAAAATATTCATTATTCAACACTTATAATGTTAAAAAATCATCAAAAAATATGGTAAACACTGACTATTCATTGATTGATTAATAAATTACAAGATAAAATGCTATATCTATTCTCCAAAGGACCATCCATGCAAATGATTATAATAGGGGTTTTACTACTTATTTTTCCTTGACCATCATTATTATAAATATCATGAAAAAATGGCACACAAACTCCGAACAAGCTGAGTCATGGCTCTTACAACCATTTTTCCCTATAGACTTGGGCCTTTGTGCCCCTAGATACTTAATCTATGCTATATTCTGGTGGCCAAGTGTTCCATTCCTCATGGCCTAGTACAAAACCTCTAATTAGTGGGGTAAAAGTGTCCTAATTGAGTTACTCTTTTAATTACTTCTGTGTCCCTCATGCTCTACTTCCTCTGTGCTCACCTAGTCTTTCACTTTTTGTTCTAAATCCTCTATTTTTGGGTCCTTCATGACACATTCTCTTGACTAGGTCCTCTTGTGCTAGGTCACCTGTACCTTTATCCTTTTGTGCCTAACAAGTTTTTCACCATGATACTCCTATGTACTATGGTCCTCTTGTGCACCATGGTCCTCCTGTGCCATGGTCCTCTTATGCCATGGTCCTCCTACACCATGTTAGTGCTTATGTCAAAATAGACAATGGCCCCTCCACATTGCATGCCATAAATGGAACAATACTTATTCAAAATTTAGGGGTCATCAAAAATTAATATTTTGATTAACAAAATCACATGTAGCCCATAATATACTTAATACCTAATATATATCTTCCACTATATATTCTCCATGACATTACCATTCAAACTTAGACAATAATGTTGATGCTAATGCCCTAGATCTAACACTAATGTTTGTAACCTATAAAGGATCAAATTTGAAAATATTTTGATATGTAAAATTCAACCTATTTGTATTAATTAACCCTTCATGATATTATTTTCAAAAGGTGGGGTATAAATACAAAACAAAACCCACTCATTATACATATATAAATTACTAGGGAAGCACTTATTAAGCTCACTAAATCATTCACACAATTGAGTTATGCTTCCATATTCTTCCCTATTTACATATTATTCATAGGATTAGTATTATTACAAGTCTAAAGAATTTAAAGAGAATCCCATGAGTAACATTTGTCAATTTTCAATCTAGATCACTACATGCACTCACATATAATATATTACACCATTATTTACATACAAGCCCACATAAGGGGAGAACTACCTTGGTCTAAGGACCTCTTCAAAGTATATGGCTATGTACATAGTGTTAACTAAGAGGTGTATTTTAGGTTATCTCAACATTAATTGAGCCCACTAAACCCCATTCTTGTAAGGTGTCATGCCCTAATTGGATGATCTAAAGTTTTGATCAAAAGGATAATATCCAAAACCTATACACATGATCTAAATAGATAATCTACAAGGTGATAAATAACCCTAATAGGAACAAGTGGTAATTATAGACAAGAAATGTACTTCACTATGGATAGAGTCACTAGTTTTAGGATAGAAGCATTGACACTATTGCCCCTATTTTGATAGTAGTGTCTAGGATCATAAATAGCTAATTTCTAGAATTTGATGAATCCTGGTGGAGCATCATCCTATCTTATTTCACACTTATCTCAGTCATACATGTATGTGCATCAGTAAATATCAAATTATTATCTCTTCTTTGTGTTTAATCATGCAAGTTACTATTTGGTATTGTACTTTTTATATTTAACAAATGTGCATAAGTTAGCACTATAACATTATATTATGAATCTAAATTATTTAATTTACCTAATTTTTAGAGTATCTTACTCTTTATTTGATTAGGTTACTCTGTTATTTAATCTTTATTTCTAAAAATGGTTAAATATTTTGTGATCTTGATCACTAAGTGTAATTGAACCAAACCCTAACTTTCCCTAGGGTTTTCAACCTTCTAGAATTTTAGATTCCTATAATTATTTTATAGATCTAATTTTTACATGGGAATATTATAGGTGATGCTTCTTTTCCTTATTTACCTAACATTCATGTTCTTTCTCTTGGATATTTTCCATGTTTTTAATTCTTAGAATTGTAATTTCTCTTATTTTTCTCATCATGGATGATATAGATATTTTTAATGAATATGATGCAAAAAATTTCCAATTCTCAACAAAAGCTTAATTAATTCAAAATGTTATCAAACTAAGTAGGACATAGGAATAAGAACAATCATATCTTAAAGATTATTTAAGACCACCTCTAAACTCTCTAGATGGTGATAGATACCATCTTTCTAATGAGTTCCATGATATAACTACTTATAGATTAGGTATCCCATCTTATAATTCCAAAATAAGGTCACCAACATACCCTTTCTCAAATCCCTCTACCTCTTACATATTCTCTAGATGGTGTGTGTATACATGTTCAATCCCCAATACCAAGGGTTTTCACTTTTGAATCCATCAAGGATCAAATAATCTCTGTGAGATAATAGTTATGAAAGAAAAATCACTATTTTATTTCAAATATCACATTATTGGAAAAACATATCACATATAAAAAAAATATAAAATATGCTAATGTTAATCATGTGTTTGTATCTTCATCTAGTAATTTTATGACTAATAATATTTCATCTCAAGATTAGAATCCACAACAACATACATATACATTTAGTGCTTAAAAAAGTGAAAAAAAGCTAATAAGAGATCAAGTGAGATTATAAGGTAAATGCTTAGAATTTTTTTGATCAAACTTCCCCCCTCTACATCATTTAAAGAGATCAAAATAATATTGTGCATATCTTAGAATGCATGAGCATAATATAAATTATTGTTTTGCCTTGAGCAAGAAAATATAAAGTATAAATTGTAGTGGTGATCCTATAATAGATACATAAATCAAGTAACCCACTCACCTTATAAGTGTATCTCCTAAAGCAAAAGTTTAAAAAGATAAAATATGGATAATAAATGATAATTCAAAGAAAAAATAGTTGAAAATGAAAAAACAAAGCAAGAAAAGATTCAAAAGTAAAAATTAGAGAAATAAAATATTTAAAAGGCAAAGATATAACAATCAATGTTACAAAAAGATCAAGATGAAAAATAAAAATTGTAAAAGGCACAACATGTAAATGAACAAATACAAAAGCAATGTTATAAAAATATTAATTGGCAAATCACACTTAAGATAAGCAAAAAACATGCTTAACGTAGGATTTATAATAAAAGAGGTTAAAAAGTAAGAGACACTTGAAAATGATAAAGTTTAAAATGTGGCTAAAAATGGGGAAATTAAAATTATTTCCTCACATCATGACCATTTCATTATCATTGCTCATATAAATGAAAAGTAATTCATAGATATCAAGGTTATGAACTATCAAGATTTTGTTGTATTCAACATATCCCACCTTGCATTTTATATGGAAAAGTGGGGACACCCTTTGTTTTTATAAGTCTTTTTTATTATTTAGGCTATGCACGTGTGTTTGGTTGGTTTTATTATCTATGGAAATTGTACATTATTAACATTAAATCACTATGGGTGCACCTATTTTTTCCTGTAACTCATTTCGATTGGAAGGAATTATTAAAACTAATGTATTAATGTAAACTTTTGAAGTTTGTTATGTGTGATACATATTTGGATTTAATTATTTGGTGTTATGAACATTTTGGTCTTCAACACTCTAGTTTTTAGAAGCTTTTATTAAAGAAATTATATTTAGCACTTTAGTTTTCATAATATTTTAGTCTTTGGGAACTTTTTAATCAATAACTTTCAATAGATAACTTTATCTTCAGTAGCTTTATTTTGGGAATATTTTGGTCTTCTACAATTTGGCTTTTGGGAACTTTTAAGTCAGCTACTTTCAGTTAAGAACTTTCTCTTTGGAAACTTATTTTGAAAAATATTCACAAATAAAATACTCCTCAAAGAATACTTTGGTCTTATGGAAGTTCCTCTTCAAGAAATTTTTAGTCAAAGACTTTCAATCAGGACCTTTCTCTATAACAACTTTATCTGACAAAACTTCCCAAATTATAATCTCCTCAAAGAAAATTTATGTCTTTGGATAATTTAGTTCAAAACTCTAGGCTTAAAAAGTAAAAAAAATTAACCCAAATGTAAATTTTGACTCTTGGTTAAACCACATAGTGACAAGTGTCAAAAAAGGTGCGACACCATGACACCCCCTGAATGAGTAAGCATCCCATGTGGCATGTCCACTAGGCCTAGGTGGTTAAATTAAAATTGAATTAAGGTGATGAACTTGTAGACGTTGATGATTAATGGAAAAAAACTAAACATGAATGCCAAAAGGCTATGACATCGATCCACTAACCAAATGACATCCATTGAATGTCATCGAGCTTGAGCATGTATTGCCTTATATAAATTCCAAGCCCTATTTTCATTTAAAAAAGTTGTAATTTGTGTAACAAAGTACCAAGACACCATCATAAAGAGCCCAAATCCTACCAACACTTAGAACCAATAATACCATCTTCATCTAGAGCATACAAGGGATCCCAGGTACCATCTAGATTCTCCATCAAAGAATTAATAAAATATCTAGATGCATTTTTTGATGCAACAATGTTTAGGGGTCTCTACACCAATTAATAAAATTTATGAGAGGTCATAGATAGTGTCAACATGTTTGCTTGTGAGGAAAATGTCTTTATAGAATAAAAATGAATTTTAGTTAACTTACTACCCTTCAAATGCTAAACACTCCATTATGCAACTACTAAGCCTAAAGTCACACCATGCATTGACTTACTATGAGACTTGTTATTTGAAGGGAAGATTATAAATGAAGGTTTCCTATATTATGTCAATAATAGTACTATCATCACATACATATTCATGAGGTAATTATGTTTACTCATTCTAAATTATACCTTTGATTTGCATAGTGTGGTTAGTTAGAATAAGAATAATAATGTAGAATAAGTAGTGATTAAATGGCTTCTCTTAAGAGAGAGCTTCACACTCAAAGAAACCACCAATAATCATCTTCCCATTACCAAGTTTTAGATGGGAATATGCATTGGCATGGCATTGATAAACCATTTTTTGGGCACCTAAGCATCCACTTCCTTCATTTGGAGTGGGTAACACTACTCAATTTATTGATCATGTCATATCACACCTATTTACTAGGGAGATTATCAATGCCTACCTGCAAGAGTTGATGTTACATAAGGAAAAGAGGCCCCAAGGTGGTAATTTTTATACGATGTCATATCTTTTAGATGTAATCATAGGGACTATCTATAGATAGAATGGGGATTTATTAGATCCAAACCCTGAGTACATCAAAAATAAAATTTGTGACATCTATTCCTTTGTTCCCATTTATGCATATGTGAAGAACATTTTTAGAATTGTAGAGGATTTGTATCCTTAGGGTTGGATGATAATTCATGGTGAGCCACTGGGAAGGATACCAAAAAGAATTTTCTATTCACTTATGACTTTAGGTGAGTACCCAAAATATATTATTATCATGGTATTTAGACACAAGGTTGACCCTCTTTATCTCCCCAAATACTTCCCAAACAAGTTTGCTAAGTAGGAGATTGCATATTAGCTATGGAATGGTATATATGAGGACTTAACAAAGAGAAAAAATAACACCTTTCATGGATTCCATCTCATTATTGGGAGGATGAAATACAAATACCATAGACACTTCAAAGATGTTGGTGGTGTTAGGAAGGCCTATGCCTTAGCTACTCTTCCCCATAGAGATCGGGACCCCCATGGGAGAGTGAAACAATGATTTCATAACTTAGGAATTATCTATAAGCATGAGACTTTTGATCATGAATTATTGTTCCTCATTGAATAATATGATGTAAAAGTAAAAAAAGGGATAGGAATACTGGTGTGAGTGAAGACTTTCTAAGGATAATCCAAGTGAATCCTTTCCTCACACTCAAATAATAAAAATTTAGAATCCCACCACTAGGGGGATTTTCATCTTCAAATTTATGGAATAACAGACCCTTCCAATAGCCACAAGATCAAATCTAGGACCTTTAAAATCCACTTAATGTGATGATAGCTCTAGAGCAAGAGCAATTGTAAGGTGTAGGGGAGACATCAATTTTTGGTGTGTAAGAAGAATAACAAACTACTCAAGTTCAAATGTCCACTATTGAACTAAGGAAGGTGAAATAATAAATAAAAGAATAACTAATGCAGGAAAAAGATAATACTATTGAGATATAAAAGAAGATCATTTGTCTAGAATCCTCTGATGAAGAAGACATTACACCTATGGTAGCAGATTTTATAACCATAAAATATAGCATGATACTCCCTCCTAATAAATACGTGACTATTCCTTTGGTTGAGAGGAAAATAAAATTTTATATGAGAAAAACCAAGGTAGGAGGGCATTAGGCCCAATCCACAAAGGATCCAAGTGAGCTAGCACAACCTTCAACTCAAGGTGAACAAACCATGAGGTGGATGAAGAAGAATTATAGCAAGATAAGGTTATAAGATTACTAGGATTAAAAGGAAAAGCAACAATTAGTGGTGACCAATCAGGTAAGGGTATTCTATCTACTAACCCCCAAGGCCACTCTCCTATTATTTCTTTTCCATTTGTTTTTTCTTTACCACTGCCAATTGTCTCTTATTTTCTTCCTGTGTCATTGCCTCCATTTGGGCCTATTTTCATAATTCTAACTACAACTACTCATTTGATCTCCACTTCTATTTTTATTACCAATAAACCTAACACATAATTAACATCTTATACTCAATTGACTTCACCAATGCCCTCCTAAAGAGTGGTGAAAACCATAGTAGTGGTGGCCACCAATATAGCTCCAAATAAGAAACCAGTCTACATTGTTCATCCCATGCCACATCTAGGGAATGTAGACTAGTCCAAATTAATATGGATTTAAATTCCCAAGCCACCACCTAAAATTGAGCTTGAAAAGTACATCTAAATAGAAGAACAACCATTAGACACATCAAATTTGACCCTTCCATACTGGGCCAAAGATTTAAGAGAATTAACTTTTAAGAAGATAAACTTGATGATCATCAAGTTGCCCATTGTGAGCTCACTCTTCTATAAATGAACTAGATATGTGCAAAGGGTGATGAAGAGGAAGATAGAAGACAGCATGGGGTAAATTTTAATTTTTGAAGAAAGAGAGCAAATCTACTCTCTTTCAAAAAGACAAGACAGGAAAAAGGGCCAGTCCCCTTACATTGAGGACTTTAAGTCCTATATGGAGATCCACTCTATAACATTGAAAGCCATTAATGAGGGCACAAAGTAAGAAAAAAAGATTTGGAAAAAGAGTTGGAGAACCTTAGGGAATAATAATAGGTGATCCACATTCCCCCTAGGATAAAACAAGATGTCCAAAGTAAAACATTGAGATTATATGAGATATTAGATACTATTCACTCTTTGAGAGCACAATTGGATCCCCATGCAACCGGTAACAACTAAATTATTTAATGTTCTCAAGTAAAATGAGAACAAGCTAAAATTTTTGGTCTTATATAATACTAATAAGGCATTCAATTGTTTGAACTTGATGACCCCCTTGGAAGAAGAAAATACACTAAATCTAGTAGTCATTAAGACCCAAGAAGCCTAGGAATGGGTAAATGATGTTGATACTTTAGTTACAAAGATAACCGAATAAGAAAAGCACATAGTGAAATTTTTTAATGAGATAAAATTGACACATGCATGGGATAACACTATGAGGTTGGTATCCAGGTCTATTTTTAACCAAATCTTATAATAAGCTTCAGATAATTTCAAGTAGAGTTTACAAGGCTTAATTTTAGAATAGGGCCACTAAAGTAGAAGTCATTCAGTGAGGAAGAAGGATAGATATTGAAGCAAATCCAGGTTTAGAGAGGAAGAAGGCCACTAAAGTATAAGTCTTTTAGGTAGGATTTTGAGCTACCAAAACTAAGCATACAAAGATGATGGCACAAGCAAAATGGGTGAATAGACCTTCTCTTCTAGATATGAGCATAGTACATGCACAACATGCTAATGGATATAAACACTTTCAACATTTAGAGGCCAAGAAGAAATCTACTTTAGTATCATCTACTAGTTTAGTGGCTCAGACTCTACCCAATGTCCTAGTCTTAACCCTAACTACAACTTCAATTCCACATACCACTTAACTTCCTTCTAGTTTAGCCAGTTCAACTCTAGTTGTAATGACCAGTTCAACACAACCTACCATCTCTATAAGAGCTTCATCTCAACCTACTAGTTTCACTCCAGTTACCACTTTATTTCTAACCATAAAAATGAGTAGTTTCAAGTACGATTCAAGCTAGCCTTACTCAAAGGCTAATTTTGTATATAATTTTGCATGTAATTCTTATTTGGCTAACCACTACTAGTTAAGCCTTATTATATTTATGTATAATTAAATGAATTATTATGCCAACATACACACATGTATGATTAATATAATCTATGAATTATAACATACAATTTTGTATCAAACTATAAATTAGGTCTTATTTATTCTAATGTAATCTGAAGTTTTGTCACACTTGGACGATGAGGTGACCCCTTCCCCAAGTCTTTTAAATACTTATAAAACCCTCTTTGAAAGGGTTGGATTTTTTATCAATGTATAGGAAGAAGTCAATTTGTTGATTTTCATGCGATTGTGTTTGTTCTCTCT
>JARHVA010006555.1:607500-750000 GCA_037957365.1 Torreya grandis | reverse complement strand
AGTTAAGTCCACAAATGTGGCCACCAGATTCTTAGTTGTACCTAGTGTCAGCATATTTGATATGTTATTAGGTAGGCCTTGGATACAACAAATTTGAGCCATTTAATACATTGTACATAGATGAATCAAGTATATACATGATAATTACATGGTTACAATTGAGGGCCTTCCATATGAGTATCCTTTACCTATTCCATAGATAATTATACAAGAACCACTAGTCATAGATCCACACATGTATTATATTATCACAATTCTAATTTTAGTTGAGCCACCAGTGTAGGTAAGGTCTAATTCTATAACATTACCACATATACATACTCTCCCACATAGAAATTTATTAGAGGGACCCCGTATATTAGAGACATGTTTTGGATTCTAGAAATCATCTCTCTACCCCATTACCATTCAGATTAATGTTACAACATAGAGAACACATGCCAGTCATAGCTTCTTCTACTAGATGGGTTACCAAGAACCCCATAGTTCATTCACCTATTCAGTTACCTTCAAATATCCATATCCCCACTATACATGTAGTTTTATATGTGAATTACTCAGTATATCTAGTTCATATATCTTAGATACCTCTTTGCATAACACATGTGGTCACTCTTCCTTACTTTGATATATGACACCTTGATAGTGAGTCTATTAAAAGATTAATTGGTTAGTATGTTCCTCTCTACTTGTACATAGTTTCATTTTCATATTTATTATACATATATTATACTAAAAAATACAAAAAAATTCAAATATTACTAAAAAATACAAATTTTAGATTTTATGCATTTCCATGTTTACATTCCTTTTAGTTTCTAGGTACTACATGTGATATCTATGTTATTATAGTTGATTTTTATCATAAATACATGATTCAATTATTATTTTGAGTGTGATTAGATTATTATATGACTTATGTCCTCCACACAAATCTATATTTTCTACTATTCACCCACTGTGGGCACATACAAAGATACACATATTCAACATTGATACATTCATCCATTTAGGGAATCATACTACATATATTCTAATTTACTAGGTTATATTATTTTATACCACACTAATTTTTTGATGAATAGTACTAGTATAGATTCAAATTATGTACATATTTACTCTTATATGGATTTATATCAATTGTTAATGCATACTTTCATTTCTAGCTTTCCTAGTTTAGATTTGATTGTGTCTCTTAAAATCTACATCTACTCAAGGGAGTTTGAGTTTTCCATTGTTTTATGTCTCTAATCCACTTATTTAATTTTATGTATTATTTTGAAATTTACACATGTCCTTGTGTGTTATTTATTGATTGTATATGCAGACATTTGAACATGTCCTTCCATGTGGATCTAATCTAACCTTACTCTTTGTGTATGTGGACATTTGAAAATGTCCTTCCATGTGGATCTAAGCTAAACTTACTTTCTCTTTATGTATGTGGAAAATTTAACATTTCATTGTATGTATTGATTTATCCAAATTAGTGACATGTGCCTATGTCCCTTTTATTGTGGCCTCTTATCCTGCTTTGCATACCTCATGTGTTTGTATGTATGCTTTCGTGTATGCATCATGGTCATGAAAGTTGTCTCTTTTTTGTTACTTGAAAACTTAGTTTATGAAATCATGAGGGACCTTATGCATCCCCCATTCCTTCTTAGGTTCCTTGATGGACATATGCCCCATTCCCCAAGTAGTTTACATAGATTATACTCAGATTAATTATTCATATACATGCTTACACTATTTTATCTATCTTGACAACCTTGTGAATATTTTATCTAACATACATCATATATCACCAAATTATGCTCTATAAAATTTTACATTATGATGTTATGTATACACATTACATTGTTTTATCACATAGTTATCATATATTTTCAGTCTAACACACATGATGCATAGATTTTCCTTTGAGGGCAGTTATTGCAGAGGTTTAAAAAATCCCCTAAAAATAGATGGAATTAATAGGGGTTTTTAATAGATGTAATGCTATCCTAATTCACTAAAAACAAAAATTTTATCATGAAAATACCAATTATAGATCTCAGACTTAGGAAAATATAGTGAAAAATAGTCATACCTAGATTAGTCTTAGTTTTACATATAAATAACATATTTGGTTAATGATGTGGCATAGAGGAAACTATTGTAGTGTGATATTGAATAGGGGACCATATGACTATCCAATAGCCCTAGAAATAAAAAATCATAGAATTGGTAGAAAATTACAATAGTTACTATTTAGATTTGCATAGTCTCAATCATAGATTATCAGATAGGTTAAATATATACTTGATTTTCACACATGTTTGATCAAATTGGGGGAATCATGCATGACATGATCAATAAATTTTTAGTTTTAGATATGTATAAAAATATTATTATGACTCAATCCAAAATCCATATGCATAGATATTAGAGTTGGAGGAATGTGCATGGAACATTGTTCCCATATGTTTAGTTTGGCACCAATACTCTTAGATGAAATGATAACTCCATGTCATTATCCATGTTATATACTCTAAACACCATATACACTAATTATGCACCAGGTTTACACCATATTTATGACTCATTACATATATAGTGGTTGGTATTCCTGAGTGGCCCTTGAATAATTTTACATTCTAGAGTTTTTGAGTGGCCCCTGATCCATCTTACATAGTTTCAGTTACATCACATAGTTTTAACTTTAGATGAATATAATACACATGGGTAGGAAATTATGGAGTCATATCCTACTTAAGTTTTTGAGATACCCACACTTGAGGATTGAAGAAGCCATCAAGTTTCACTATTTGATCACCATATACATGCACATATAGGATGTCACTAGGTTTTTGCATTAGTTCACGTACCCAATGATATGTATTCATTACTTTATTATTTATCTCATATCTTTACTCAATTTTTTCTTTAATATTGATATTTATTAAGGATTGATTCATTCATTTTTCATCAATAGGACACAATGGAACATGATTCATAAATCAAACCCAAATTCATGGGCTTCACCTCATAGGTAAGTCCAAGTATGTTTCTTTTTCCTTTATTCTAGTCATTTCACTTTTTTGAATTTATATAATAAAGAGGGGGAAATTTATTCATCTAAAATGTCATTTTATTACAATGAGTGTCACTTGAGACCCCTTATCATTAGCTTAGCCCTAGACCTATCTTAGGGCCTCTTTTGATCCTTTTATAGCTTCTGTGAAAGTCCAACCCATTCCCAGATATGCCAAAAGCAACATTGAGGATTTACTTAGGCACCTAGGTATATTTTTCAACCATCCCTACCACTTAAACATTAATGCAACTCTTTGGACCATAATACACTATGCTATTGGCAAAGGGGCAACACAAATGCCTCTTTATTCTCTTCATCCCCAACAAATATCTTTCCATTTATCAAATCACCTTAGGGTTGAATTAAAACCTTTTCATGTATAGAAAAGAACAATAATGCTATATATATACCACTTTCATTCATTTATCGCTAGATATAAATTAGATTCAAATACTCATAAACAAAATCATAAAAAGTTATGTAAATCAAGGTCATTGATCCCTATTTTACCCTAATTCTATATACTCCCATTTATAGTGGTCCAAATCTCAAATTACTTAGATTTATAGTCTCAAGTCATCTAAGTATAAATATAACCTAAAATCACTCAAATAATCATTCATACTATCATTAAATTTCACTTGCACCAACACTTAGATTTAGAGTATTACATTGGGCTTGATCCCCTTTCGAGGTATTGGTATCTAGGCAATGATCAACACATGAAGTGTTGAGGTCACATCTAGGATACCTTAATAATGCCACTCTTTTTTTAATTATGATATTAAAATACCATAAAAATGTGGAGGCTTATGGTTTTACATTAAAATTAGTCAAAATAAGGAACAAAAAATGTTCTAACATTCAGTCACACAGGGATAGGCTCCTTAAAACTAGATGAAGGTATACCTAAGAACTCACTATCTCTACTACATAGGGACATTAACATGACACATGGGAAACTAAGATAGTGTGTTATTTACTAGAGGACCATGATACTATCTAAAGAGAGTTTCTAACTTTTTTTTCCTATTGGTGACATCTTGCACTCTTCTTGCACCAGTTTCTAGCTTGCCACTTGTTCGTCTTAGTTAGTTTTCTAGCTATTTTATAGTTCATTGATATTTATAGAATGATTAGATAAATAAATTTTTATATAAATAAATGGATTATATTTTCATATTTATTCCCTAATTTATTATTCCAACAGTTTAACAACCTAGGCTTTTACATTTCATAATTCCTCAAAAAGTTAAATCAATTGCACCCAATAGGAGAAATGATTGATAAAATAAAAGGATGAATATCATTTGATCATGAAATAAAATTACATTCTTTTAAAAATAAGGAACATATTTATAAAAATACCACACAAAGGAAAACATATATCAATCAAAGATAACAAGTCCAATATTAACAAAAGAACATGATGCACTTCTTGATTCTACTATACACACATATGACACATTTTTAAAGAAATATTGTTCATTTACCACTCTTCATGGATTATTATTATCATATTAATATGATTGGATAGTATTTAATTTTAAAATCACCCTAAAATGAAAAAAATGAAATATTACAAAAAAATTAAAAAAATCAAATATTCAAAAAAATACAAAAATATTTAGTATTGACATGTTTAATAGATAATAAATATGTTGTTTAATTTATGTTAATAGATAACATATAATATATTTACACACATATGTTTCATAGGTACTTATGTGTGATACAAGCATATACTAGATCCATGATACATGTAGATGTAGATGTTTTATCATTCCCCTACCCACGTGACACACTACATTGGGGGCATATTTTTTCAATTTTCATGATTGATAAATGTTATATTATTTTATGATCACTTTAAATTATCATGTTGAGTTTATATACTAAATCTTATGCATGATTATACTTATGATACTATCTTATAAAATGTACTTGATATGCTATTCTATAATAAATTTTGATAACACATGTATGTTGAGACTAATATTAAACGCTTATGCTAGTTTATTATATTTATTATAACTCATATTATCACATGTATTACTTGAGTGTATTTAATTTTTTGATTATTTGTCTTGATTGTGAAAAATTTGAACATGTTCCTTGTTTGTTGGCCCTAGTGGCATGAGTGTTGATTGTTTATTTGTAACGTGTAAATTAAAACATGTCCTCTCCTTTGAGTGTGAGGAATTTGAAAATTAACCTTATTTTTAAATCTCCTTAGACCCTTTTTTCATGAAATTGAGTGCTTTTGTGTGTGTGCATGTTTAATTATTTTATAAAATCATGCAAGTTACTTCTAAACATTTCCATGATTTATTTCATGCATCTTGGGGATTTTTATATTTTGATACTATGAGATTAATTGATACATATACTTAGACATGATACCACTATAGGATTCTTTAATACATGATTCATACATATACAACATGGTTATCTTATCCTTTTGAGATAAGGTGACTATCACATTTCATTCCCATCACCTTAAAAGTTGGGGGGGGCATATCAGTGGAATCATGTCATAGAGATATGAATCCACATTCAAACATTTATTATAATTATGATATATTGATACAATTTATATGATTCATATATACGCTTGGAAAAACATTCTATACATTTTGCATCACTTTTTATAGATTTGGGATAAGGTTTTTAGATTTGTTAGACATTATATAAAATTTTATAGAGCAATGGTTACATTTTAAATATAATAAATTGAGAAAAATTAGTGTTGGATATTTTTTAGTGATGTCATGAAGGTGTCCAAGTGAGTGGATGCAGTGTCTTGATAGTCTAAGTATTAATGCCAAAGTGTGCAATGTGCTTGTCCTAGTATGCTTGAAGTAGTCTTGGTTGATATTTAAGTTTTGGCATGAATAAGGATGGGTATTAATCATTGATCATGTGTGAGGGGTCCTATAAAATGTCAAGGATGATCAGAGATATATTTTAAGTGCATGGTATTCATCTAGTTCTTCATTATGTTCATCTTGGCATAGTTGGTTCTATGATTAAAAAAACTGAGTAGGCAATTTGATGACACCACCATTACCAAATATAGATGAGTCAAAGGGAGTTGGTCATATGGGTGTGATAAAATTATACCCAAGTTTATATTTTTCAAGTTTTTTATCATGAGGTCGTGTATAGATAAATATATGTGGGTGTAAAGTTGGCCTCATAGATAGAAGTTCACTACATTTCTATACTTAGCCAGATCATCACTGCACATCATGAAGATATAAATGAACCATAAAGATGGTGAATTTAATGAAGGTAATCAAAAATAAAATTGAGATCAAAGGTTTTCATGTATATATTTTAAATAGTTCTAAGAAGGTATCCTAAATATTTGGAGTCTCGAAGTGTTTTCTATCTCAAGATATAAATCTTCAAAGTTGCACTTGCAGACTATGATGGGCCAGAGATCATCAAGTTAAAATATGATGTCATCTATTTATTATATATAATGGTGAATTTTAAATCATATATTTTGATCCAATGGTGCACATAAAAGTTAATATGTCAAAGAATGAATGTGCTAGTGACATGTGTCACATTCACAGAGCATAGATAGAAGATCAATGACACACATTAAAGTCAATGAATCAAATGTGTAGAAGGCATGTTGGGATACCAAAAGTCATAATCATAGGATCTTAGATATTATATTAATGGTGAGAAATGAAAGATAAATACCTATTTAATCTATAGATATTGATGGAGCGCATTTGTTCAAACTTATTAAGAAGAAATAAGATGATGATAAGTGTTTGATGTTTGACAATAAGCAAAGTTCAAGAACGAGATAATTTTGAGGGAGATAAATTATGACTATTAATTTAAGATATGAGAGGGAATGATATGTTGAAAACATTTTCAAAGTTTTAATAGTTTCTTAGTGACCGTTGGAATTCAAATATTTGAATTTGTGAGGGAAGATTAGTCTATAGTTTTCATGCTATAATTTTTGATATATGTAGAATTTGATCATGGTGTAAAAATAAAATTTGTAGAGTATTTCAAGATGAATCTATTTAATATAGTTATAAGGTTCGAATACTTTTAAAATAAAAGTTATTGAGCTCCAAAGTTGACTGTGTTTGATCATGTTCTATATGTGACCTGAGAAGATAATTGAGTTGTTCTTGATGGTATTTGGATGTTTCAAGGTGACTTAGCTATTTTAAAGTGTTTTAAAATCTACAAGGATTATGTGTGTGTGTGTGTGTGTGTGTGTGTGTGTGTGTGTGTGTGTGTGTGTGTGTGTGTGTGTGTGTGTGTGTGTGTGTGTGTGTGTGTGTGTGTGTGTGTGTGTGTAAGATGTTTTACCAATCCATATTCAGTATGAACAAATTACTGATAAGTTGACTATTTATTCATTCATGGTGTTCTTATGTATAAGACTAATATTTGAGCATATAAAAAGGTGTGTAATGATGAATAAAATAATTTTAGCATGTCTAAGAGGTCATTTAGAGTGGACATATGCATTTAGAAGTGGTATTGTGTTTATAATTTACACATTGAAGTGATAAAGGAGTGAATAGGTCTCTATGAGACCTATAAGGGCTATTAAGGCCTAACTAAAAGGTGTATCTACTTAAGGGTGACCCACCAACCTATGAGAATGGTATTGAGATATGTATTCATATGATATAAGCCTTAAGGGTTCAATAAAGTATAAAGGCTGACTAAGAAGATAATAATCATGAAGGCTCTATAAAAGGTCAAATCAAATTTGGTGATTTATAGACTTGAGAGAAGAGGTGTATGTGAGAGCTAAAGAGCAAAGGAAAGAAGAAAGGCTGTGTTCCTAGTGGATGGGTTTTAAATTAGAGAAGGTTGATGCTTGTGTGTATAACCTATAGGTTATATTTACGAGGTCAAAGACATTGCTCTTATAAGTTTGAGGACTGAGGATGAGCAAAAAGGTCTAGAGTGATCCAAAAAGATGTTTTGGATGCTTTGAGTGTATCAAAAGATAGATGATGTTTGTGTAAGCTTGGTGGTTGATTTTAGAGGTAGATATTAGTGTGGACTATGTATATGACCATTTGGTCATATTGTTGAGGTTATGATAGAGTTATTGATGAGAAGTGTAGAGTAATCCAAAATGTGGTTTTAGATGTTTGTGGTTGTGTGAATAAGTGAATGGGGTTGATATAAATTATATCTCCATAATATTAGAAAGTAATTAGTTATAAGGAGATGTTCATTTCATAGGTTTTTGGAGTGTGCTCAACATCTAGGTTAGAAGGACTTGACCATCCTATAGGTACGTGCTCTTTATGAAATAGGTGTTTCACTAAATTTTGATTAGAAGAACTTGATCATCCTAGGGCTAGGTGTTCCTTTTAGAATAGGTATTTAAATAAATTATGGTCAGAATGACTTGACCATCTTAAGGGTAGGTGCTCCTTGTATAATAGGTGTTTCACTAAATTCTGGTCAAAAGGACTTGACCATCCTAGGGGTAGGTGTTTCTTGTGGAATGGGTGTTCCACTAAAGTCTCATGTTTTTAATACCTTATAATACAAGTGGTCCATGTGTTTTTAGGCTTGAAATTGGGTTTTATTCCCCAAAAGGGTTTCCCACTTAGATCTTATGCTGTGTGTGTAATATTGTATTATCTATTTGTTTATTGCTATAAACATCTTGAAAGATTCATGAATGGTTGTATTGAATGCTTAAGTGTTTAAAGGGTTTGGAAATTTAATTAGATTATTTTCCACCACTAATTCACCCCTTATTAGTGGTTTGTACCTCTAAAAATTGGTATCATATTAGGTCCTTTGGTAAAGGCTTGACAGCTTGAAGGAGATCCAAGGTACAATATGGGTAGCCATCAAATGCAAGGAGGGTTTTCCACTAAGAAATCATCAATGTTCAATGGATCCAATGATGAATTTTTGATTTTGAGGATGAGGGCCTACATCATATCCTTAGGGCTTGACACTTGGAAATATTTTATGGATGGTTATTTTGTACCTACTATTCTTCCATCTAGTGTTGTAGATAATAAGTTTGAGAACAATTCTAAGATAATGAATGCTATCACTTATGGTCTTTTATAGACTAAATATACCAAGGTAATCCATTTCATATCTTATAATGAAATTTGGGATAAATTTAAGACTATTTATGAAGGAAATTCAAAGGTTAATTTTACAAAGTTTTAGAGCCATTGAAGATAATTTGAGAGTCTTAAGATGAAGGAATAAGATTTTGTGGCATCCTTTCTGTATAGAGTTGATGAGATTGTAAACATCATTATAAGTATTGGATAGAATCTTGAATAATCTATTATTTTTTGAAAGGTATTAAGGTCTCTCTCTCTCAAGTTTGATTCAAAAGTATCTGCTATATAAGAAAGTCATGATCTTACTTAGTTGAAGATGGATGAATTACATCCCATCCTTATTGCCTATGAGATGAGAGTAAATGATGATATACAACCAAGAAGGAAGTAACATTAGAGATATAAATGAATCTAAATAATAGTTTATAATGTAATAAACTTAAGTAAGATGACATATCTAATATTAATAAAGATGAACTAATTGTTTTGTTTACAAGGAAATTGAAAATAGGGTCAAGCAAATATAAGGGTAAACTATCCTTCAAATTCTTCAATTGTGGAGAGGTAGGGAATTTTGCTAAAAAGTGCCCTCATAATCATAATAATAGTGATGATTAATAGCATGGTGATGGCCAATATGAATACAAGAAGACATATAAGTCTGATAAAAAGAAGAAAGGATTTAGAAAGTATGGCAGTAAGAAGAAGTTCTTCAAGAACAAGAAGAGTCTCTACACCAATAAATATTGTAGCTCATAAGAAGAGAGTGAAGATAGTGATTCAGAGTATGATCATGAATATTATGGTCCTATTGAATATAAATCCATCTTCATGGCTAGAGAAGGAAGTTTTTCATATCAAAATAAGTCTACTTGGAGTGATTTAGATGATGATAAAGATGAGGTGGACTATGAGATTGAATTGGTGAATGTTCTTGAAGAACTAAAAATTGAGAAGAAGATTAATAATAATATGAAGTCTCAAATCAAGGACCATGATGATAAATTCAATGTGTTTGAGGAAATAATGAATGAAGACACCAAGGAGAATGAAGATATAGTCAATCATCTCAGTTGTCAATTGGAAATCCTGTGTACAATCCTAAAAACTAAATAAGATGAATGTTCAAGGTATGTAATTAAAAATAAGTTATTAAAAGATAAGTTAGAGAAGACATATAGTAATATGAATTCATTTTTGATATTTAAAAAGAGCTCAAGTGATATAGACAATATTTTGAGTGGTCAAAAGTATGCAAGTGATAGAGCTGGTCTTGGATACAAAGAAGAACCAAAAAATGCAACTCAAGACAAGGTGAAAACTAATATAAATTATACCTCGAAGGCCAACAATTAGTCAAGAAATATAGATGATATCAAAGTGAAGACAAATCAGATCATACAACCAAATGTCATGAGGTATGAAAGTTTAATTGGTTACTGTTACACATGTAATCAATTTGGGCATAGAGCTAGAGAATGCAAGAAACTTGTTAGAAATGAGTTTGCATAGAAATATGATGGGGGTCATCAGTCAAAAGGTGTGAATAAAGTTAGGTGCTTCAACTATCTTGATGAGGGACATTTTTCTAAGCATTTTCCAAATAAGGTAAGGCAAGGTGAGTCTTCTTCAAAAGGAGTAGTTTGTTTCAATTGTCAAAAGAATGGACATATTTCAAGATTTTGTTCTAATAAGGAAAGGGAGGATAAGTTTCTTGAAAAATGTATAGTGTGATTAAACTATCAAAAAAGAGGTCACATTTCTAGATTCTAAAAGCAAAGGCCTACAAGATAGACTAGGTTTAATCAGGCTCCTAGAGTGGAAGAAAGAAGGCAAGTTAACTCATGGAAACCAAATGTGGTAAGTGTGAGTCATAATGAGTCTTTAGGTCCAAGTAATTTATTTTTTATGGTGGAAAATGATATAGAAGTTGGAGAGTTCCAAGAGATCTCATTATCTGCTCATGTTGGGAATGACGAGACCAAGTTCAAGGAGAAGACCAAGGTTCTGGTTGAGGCTAGTTATGAGGTGTGTTTGGATGCTAATGAACAACCTACTATGTGTGAGAAAGTTTTATGCAAAGAACATAAGTTATCAATATCTAGTGATGAGGTTTTGAACCACAAGGAAGATAATTCAACTTAAAAGGTATGTCATGCATCTATGTTATCCTCATGTGTTATCAATACAGTCTTAGAAGAGAAAGAGAATGTTGTAGTAGATGAGCAAGTTATTTCTCATAAGCCTAAAAATAAAAAGAAGAACTATAAATATCAGATGAAAAAGGAAGAGAAGGAATATGAGGAGTTATGGGCAACTCTTTGTTTCACATTATTCTCAAGAACCATGTGAAGTAGGGCGTCTCTACCTATGCTTGTTAGGAGACATCTTTCTTGTAGATAAGCAATTATGTGTGCTCAAGGTATATTCAAGGACTTTGGTTCTAAAGTTAGAGCAGTCGACAGGGTTAGATTAAAGGTTTATTAATGGAAAAGGAGGATTTGAGAGTTTGCATAGAAAGGTCTGTTGACCTTATTATATCATGCTCTAGGTGGTTTTGTGTTTTGAAGGTATGTTAAAGTCAAATTGGAGATTTTTGAGTGATCTTAGTTTTCTCAGTTTTGGCTTAAGGGAAAACAAGCCTAAAATGGGTCATAGGACGTATGGGTTCCCAAAATTATGGAGGCTCAAACGTTGGTCCATAAGTGTGTGATGGTTGTCTTTAGGTGTGCAAGAAGTTTTAGAGGTAGGTGTTGACTAGAAGGAGGTTTGTTAACCTTGTTTGTTTTAAGATTCTAGAGTTTTGAGCTATGATAAAAAAAGTGGTTTGAATTATTATTTGAGTTATGAGGCTTATTAATAATTTGAATGAGCTAAATGGGTTGTCAAATCAAGCTTCAAAAATATTTTAAGGTTTATTTTTTTTCAAACTATTCAAGTTTCTATCAAAATGGAGGCCTAATTAGCTAGTAGATTTATGAAATAAGTATGTTACAGAGGAGAATCTAGGTGATTTAAATTGGTGTGCTTAAGGGGGAATATGAGAGTTCTCTAGATATGAATTTTAAAGTCTTGAAAGTATGTCTACTAAAATTTATGGGCTATGCAAGTTTTAGGTAGGGCTATAAGGAGTGTAGATAAGCTTAGTGTGAAGATTTGATGCTTTTGATTAATTTATACAAAATATAAAGGAACGAGTGTTTCAAGGTGACTTATTAGGTTTTCTTATAGTGTTTTTATTATTTGGTGAGTGGTATGAAGTTATGTTGATGGTCCTTGAGGTGGCTTGGGAGAGAAGGCTAGTAAGCTTTTGTGGTGGTTCTTCATGGTGTGTGAAGATCTGAAGATGCTCAAGAGGTGAAATGGATAAAATATCTTATGAAGAGTCACTCTTAGATGTTTTATTGGTGAATTTTATCATATTTGAGTGCTTTTGTGTGTTCTTTATTCATTGGTTGTAGTTCTTAGTTAAATAGAGTGTTAACATGTAGTAAGAGGAAGTTGTCAAGACAAAAAGAGGTAGGATCAAGGTAAGGGGGAGTTTATATAATATTTATAAGGTGATACTCTAATATTCATGGTATTTTCATGTACTTAAGATTGGTTTGTTCCTACTTTGTCATTATGTCAAAGGGGGATAAGGTTCCTATTGTGAGAATGCTTGAAGAGAGAGAAGGAAGGTGAGTTGTATGATGGTTGTTGACATCAATGATAAAGGGGAAATTTTTGGAGATTTTTTAATGATTTCATGGAGGTTTCTAGGTGAGTGGATGAATTATCTTGATAGTCTAAGTATCAATGACAAAGTGTGTAAGTGATTGTCTTAGTATGTTTGAAGTAGGCTTGGTTGATCTTCAAGTTTTGGCATGATTAAGGATGGATATAAAGTATTGAGAATGTGTGAGGGTTCCCATCAGAGGTTAAAGATTATTGGAGAGCTTATGTAAGTTCATGGTATTAATCTATTTCTTCATTATGTTCATCTTGTCATAGTTGGTTTTGTGACAAAAAATATGATTAGGAAGTTTGCTGACATCACCATTACCATGTATAGATGAGTCAAGGGGAGTCAGTCATATAGGTGGGATAAAATTAGTCCCAAGTTGATATTTTCCAAGTTTTATGTTTTTAGGTTGTGTATAGATAAATATATGTGTGTGTAAAGTTGGCCTCTCAGACATAAGTTCACTAAGTTTCTATACTTAGCCAGACCATCACTACACGTCATGCAGATATGAATGAATTAGAAAGTTTATGCATTTAATGTAGGTAATTATAAATCCAACTGAGGTTAAAGGTTTTCATGGATATTTTTTCTATAGTTACAATAAGGTACCCTAAATATTTGGAGTCCTAAAGTGTTTTCTAGCTTGAGATATAAATCTTCAAAGTTGCACTTGTAGACTGTGATGGGCTAGAGACTGTAAAGTTAAACTATGTTGAATTCTAAGGTCATCTAGTCAATATATATATATATATATATATATATATATAATGATTCATGTTAAATCATATATATTAATCCAATGGTGCATGTAAAAGTCAATATTTCAAATAATGAACATGCTAATGACATTTGTCACATTTACAAAGCTTGGACAGAAGATCAATGGTGAGCATATGATCATGCAATTAGAAGATCAATAACATGTATTAAATTCACTGAGTCAAATTTGAAAAAAGAATGTAGGGATTATAAGTTTCATAATCATGGGATTTCAAAAATTATATCAACAGTGAGCACTACAAGATAAAGCCCTGGTTAATTTGAAGAGATCGATGGAGCATGCTTGTTCTAAATTATCAAGAAGCAACAAGATGATGACAAGTGCTTGATGTTTAAATATAATAAAAGGTAAATACCAAGATAATTTTGAATGATATCAATGATTAATATTAATTAAATCTATTAAAGGGCAAAATAAGTTGACAACATTTTTGAAGTTTAACAGTTGCTCAGTGACTGTTGGAATTCAAATATTAAAATTTGTGAGGGAAGACTACTATGTAGTTTTTATGATATAACTTTTGATATATGCATAATTTTATCATGGTATAAAAAGAAAATTTGTAAATTAATTCAAGTCACATATATTTAATCTATTTATAATGTCTTATTGTTAATATGATAAATGTTATTAAGCTCCAAATTTGACTATGTGTTTAACCATGTTATGTAAGTGACATGAGAAGGATAATTAAGTTGTTCTTGATGGTATTTGGATGTTTCAAGGTGACTTAGTTATTTTAAAATGTTTTATAATCCATGAAGATCATATTTATGGATTTTTTAGGTATTAACAATCCATATTTAGTATGAAAAATTTCTTAGAAGTTGATTATTTTTCCATTCATGGTGTTCTTGTGTACAAGGCTAATGTTTGAGTAGATTGAGCATACACAAAAGTTGTAATGACGACTGTAATCATTTTAGTATGTATAAGAGGTCATGTGGTGTGGAAATTTGCATTTTAAAGTGGTCTTGTGCTTCTAATTTTCTTGTTGAAATTATAAAGGAGTGAATAGGTCTCCATGAGACCTTTAAGGGTTACTAAGGCCTAATTAAAAGTTGTAACTACTTAAGGGTGACTGATGGATATTATGGATGAGATATGATAATGTTATTGAGACATGTATTCATATGATATAATAATTAAGGTTTAATTTAAGTCTAAAGGCCAACTAAGAAGATAATAATCATGAAGGCTCTTTAAAAGGTGAAATCAAATGTGGTGTTTTTTAGACTTGAGAGAAGAGTTGTATGTGAGGTTTGAAGAGAGAAGGAAAGAAGAAAGGGTGTGTAACCAATGGATGGGTTTTATAATAGATAATTTTTATGACTATGAGTATGACCTATAGGTTATATATATATATATATATATATGATATTAAAGATAGTACTCTTGCAAGTTTGAAGATTGAGGAAGAGTGAAGAGGTCTAGAGTGATCCAAAAGGATGTTTTCAATGCCTTGAGTGTGAGAAAAGGATAGATGATGTTTGTGTAAGATTGGTGGTTGATTTTATAGGTATATTAGAGTGTGTATTGTGTGCATGACCATTTAGTCATGTTGTGATAAAGTTGTTGTTGAGAAGTGTAGAGTGATTCAAAAGGTGATTTTGGATGTTTATGGTTGTGTGAAGAAGTGAAGGGGGATGATATACATTGTATCTCCATTAGATTGGTAGAGAATAAGTGTTAATGAGATGTTAATTTAATAGGTGTTGGGAGGGTGCTCAACATCTAGGTTAGAAGAACTTGACCATCCTAGGGGTAGGTGCTCCTTGTGGAACATGTGTTTCACTAAATTTTGGTCAGAAGGACTTGACCATCCTAGGGGCAGGTGTTCCTTATGGAATAGGTGTATAACTAAATTATAGTAATAATGAATTGACCATCTTAAGGGTAGGTTATCCTTATGGAATAGGGGTTTCACTAAATTTTTGTTATAAGGACTTGACCATCCTAGGGGTAGGTTATCCTTATGGAATGGGTGTTCCACTAAAGTCTCATGTTTGTAATACCTTATAGGATAAGTAGTCCATGTGTTTTCAAGATTTAGAGTGGATTTTATTTCCAAAGAGGGTTTCCCACATAGATCTTATGTTGTGTGTGTAATCTTGCATTATCTATTTGTTCATTTCTATAAACATCTTGAATGATTCATAAATGGTTGTATTCAATGCTTAAGTGTTTGTAGGGTTTTTAAATTGAATTGGATTGTTTTCCACCACTGATTCACCCCTCCCCTCTTAGTGGTTTGTAAATATACAAATTAGAGGAACATATGCCATGCAAATGCACCAAATTATAGATACACATTCAAATTATATTGATATTCATGCACTAAACTTACCAAGAAGCACTGATTGATATTTTATCTTTTATAATAATTGGTTCCCTTGAGTAGTGTGATTATTATTTAACACTCTCAATGTAATTGGCACTACTTTTATTTTATGGGTTGATATGGTTACACTATTTTAATCAAATGAGATTATCCATATTGGCTATATTACGTTTACATTTGGGTTGTGTGATTGAGATTAAATAATCTTGATTGACTCGGCACAACTCACCCTTACACTAGATTAGGGGCATGAACACCCCCAAATTTCCCTCTTCACATATCCAAGGTTTTGTTATGTACCTATATCTAATGATTCAATTATGAATTATTAATATCAAAGAAAACTATGAGTGGAAAACATGGTTGCATTAACACGTAGGTGTATTCCATATTTGGTCTCTTTTCTTTCAAAAAAGTTCAATTATTAATTTTTGGATTATATACATTAATTACACATGTAACATGCTATTAGTTTCAGGTCATACATAGACATTAAATTCAAACAACATTCAGTTTGAAGCAATTTGTGTTGTACACACCAAGGTACACATTTATTTTCTTTAAACTAGTAACTTCATATTTATGAATTACTCTATTTAAAAGGAGAGGTGGGGGAGGGTTAGGGGGAAATCATGAATGTAGATACTAAAATATATAATTTTACATGATAAACTAGTCTTACACACTTGACAAATACGACTCAAGCCTCTACCCTTCATGTATTAACTTTCATACTAGTAAAATGACCATGGTCTTCATCTCACTATGTCTAAATGCTTATCCTATGGTTCAACCCCGATATTATATTTAACAAAATAACCTATAACCCATAGTGTGCTTAAAAATAGATATAAAGCCTTCATTTTTAGTTAAAAATATGTAAGAATTATATATTCTTTGGGATATTGCTGTTAAGATGTGGACACTAGCATCAATGTTATTATCCAAGATCTAATGCTAGTGTATGTAATTTAAAAATATTAATTTTGAAAATATTTAAATATATATATGTCAACCTATTTGTCTTAGTTAATCCTCCATAAGATCTTACAAAAAGTTGTGATATAAATACAAAATAAAGACCACTCATTATACATCTATCAAATACCAAAGAATCACCTATCAAGCTCACTAAATCATTCAAACAACTAAGTTATGCTTCCATATTATTTTTTATTTCCATACCAATCATAGTATTAATAGTATTATAGGTTTTAATCATTCAAAAAATAACTCATGACCATTATTTGTAAGGTTTCAAGCTAGATCAATACATACAGTCGTATATAACATATTACACCATTATTCACACACAAGCCAACATAAGGGGGAGAATTACATTATTATAAAGACCTATTTATAATATATGGCTATGTAGAAAGATCTCATTGATAGATGGGTATTTAGTTTATCTCGACTTCACTTGAGCCCAATAAACCCCATTCTTACAAGGTGGCATGACCTATCTAGAAGATGTAGGTTTTTTTATCAAAAGATTGGTATCTAGAACATGTTCATGTGATATAAAAAAAAAAAATTTAAGTAAATAAATAACCCTACTAAGTATAGGTGAAATTCCTAAAAAAGGACCTATACTTCACTATAAATAAAAGCATCAAATTAGGAAATAAATGTTGATGTTAGTGTCCATATTTTAACGGTAGTGTCCAGGCTTACAAATAGTTAATTTCCATAATTTGATGAATCATTATGGAGAATCAACTTATATTATTTAAAAATATATCAATTAGACATATCTATACATTAGTAAACAAACTAAGTATTATATCTTCTATATGTTTAAGTACAAAATTATTGTTTGATATTATTCTTTATATATTTAGAAAATTTATATTGTTTAGCACTATAACAATATATTGTGAGTATGAATTATTTAATTGGAATGATTTTTAGAGTGTATTACTTATTTTTTTCTTAGTCTAATCTCTTATTTAATCCTTATTTAAAAAAAGGGTTAAATAGTTTCCTAGTGCAAAAATCCACTCAACTTATTTCTATTTACAATTTTAAATTTCCTATATTTTATTTTTCTCCTCTTTTTGATTTCTTAAAATAAATAATTCAAAAAATAAATACTGAGAGATGAATAACACAAAATTTCTACCTTCATTTTTTATTTTAGATAGCTGTAAACACCCTGATTTGGTCAAATAACCTCAAAAACTGTCTTTTATTACTCTTTCACATAAGGATATTAGTGATGTTTATAGTCATTATTCACATGGTCATCTTGAGTATTTTTTATATTTATTATGTCTTATTTTTCCCATTTTTGATACTCCTATTAGTCACAAGTCACCTTCTCCCAATCGCAAGGGCCCCTACCCTATCCACCCTAATTTTTGCTTTGTTCTAAGCCTTAGGACATTAATGCCAATTTTAGGATAGTAATGCCACATGGTGCTAGTGTCCACTTATGGATTTAGTGTTTGAAAATAACTTTCACTTGTGTTTCAGTCCTAACCCCTTCATGACCTTTATATTGTGTTTTAATATTTTTTTCATGACTTATCAGCCAAAAGACAAGGTATTGTATTCAAAACAAAGGTCCTCTTATATAAAGAGCATCACAAGGCATTTTACATCTAGCACATACTATTTTGGCATTGATTTACATAAAATCAACCATAGTATAGCTCAAATACTTAGCACACTACTCAAATTTCACACATAGACATTTGCATGCTTTATCAAATAAGGGCCTAAAAGAAATTTATTCTAATAGATCATTCAATTTTATGGTGCACATTCCTTAAGGGAGAACTACATGTGATCTGAAACCCATAGCATTAGGGTTAATATAGGTAGTGACTAGGGAAACAAGGGTTTTGATTTACATGATCATAACATCCCAAAACTTAGTTTTTCATTTCATTTTACATTTGATTAGTTCATTATTTCATGTGTGTATGTATTCATTAGGGTTTTGAAGATGAATTAGCTAAAATTGTGACACATATAAGCTCTTGTATGATAAAAATCACTTACAGGAACTCTAAAAACTCCCACAACTTTCCTAAAAGCTATAAATAGTCACTATCGAAAGAAAATTAGTGTTAGAATTAGACATTATCACCACAGGTGCTATTTTCCTAAAGGAGGCACTATTGTTTTGAGCAAGATCTCAAAAAATAGTCAAAATATGAAAGACTCTTTTATGCCTACTCAACCATCTCTAGTACCCTGATCCATGAAAAACTCTATGTACATCCAAATAAGTTAATTTTCTCCTCTTCTTACTATTTTTGGAAAGTTCCATAGAATCAATAAATTCCAATTTTATTCGAGATAAACAACAAATCCAACCCTTTAATCTAGCTTAGGATTTGCATAGTAAAATCCTAAAAAGTTAAAACATTTGGTGAACCTGTCTTACTTGAAATAATGATTTAAAATTCTTATTTTCCTTAGGGTTTACCTTCTCTAAATTTTTTACATTAAATTAGGGTTACAAAAATCTATTTTTTAATTTTTTGGCCTAACCTAGCTAATTTAATTTAAGTATTTGAAACACAACCCTAAATTAAAACCTTAGATCCACATAATAGGTCCCTATACACACAAAACATTATCAATTAGGGTTTCAACAATAATGCTATTTTATATTATAAACTTAGTTCAATAAATTCACACATTGCACACATACTTATGTTAAATTATATTTTACCTCTTGTGTGTTTATTATTCATTATTTACACTATTTTCTTTGGCAAGTTTAAAATCAAATCTAAAAAGTATTACTCCCTTCATCCACTTGATGCAATATTAAATTTATCTCATGATTATAATAATGAATGGATTAATTTTAAAAATTGTACATTAGAGCATAATAATGACTTCATTTATAATGATGATGATGATGGCTATTGTTATAATGATGGATATGAGGATTACTATGACCTTGAAAATATAAATGAATACAAGGATACCTTAGATACATCATCTTATCTTTTCTCTTACTCTTCTCTTACTCCTAAAAATCCAATTAACAATATAATTCCAAAATAGCCTCTTATTGGTAATGTTTTATTCCAATGTGATCCTAGTTTTTCAACTACTTTTGCTACTTCATTAATCAAGTTAAATAAATATAAGTACACTACATGAAAATCAATTTTTCATGATTTAATTAAATTAGATAAGAAAAATGCATATTATTTACCCTTCTCAATTACAATTCAAAAAACAAATATAAAGGATGTTACACATTTTATTAATGCACAAACTAAGGTAGATGAAATTACTTTATCACCTTCATTCACATTTCAAGCTCAATGAAATGATTCTTTGCAACAAATAGATAATGCACATGTATCCAACTCTTCTCCTATATGTCATAATGTGAAAAAATAAAATATGGGTGTTACTTCTCCTTCCCTTGATTCCAAAATAGAAAGTGATAATAATGCTTGCATTTCAAAAATGACTAGTGAATAAATGCCTTGCATTTCACGTACATATGGTGATACATTGCATAATAGTAAAAATTTAAAATCTTCTTATTCTCTTTCTCTTAATGAGCATGTAGATGATACTTATTCTACTCTTACTTCTTAAAATGAAATAAATTATGATTTTGATGAACCATGGGATAATGATGATTATTGTGATTATGATGAAGATGACATAAAATATACAAATTATACTTCTTCTCTTACCTCACATATCTCTCTTGTTCAACCAAACAATAGTTCACATGTAAAAAGACACACACACACACACACACACACACACACACACACACACACACACACACACACACACACACACACACACACACACACATTCTTATGTGCATAATTTTCATTCACTAGAGAATAAAATAACTTATATTCAAAAAATATGTGATACTCCTTCACAACCTAACAATATAAAAGATACCAATGAATCCTCCTTAGCCCCCCTTACTAGAGTAGAACCTAGTTTTCAAACAAACCCAATGATGGTGATCACTCATTTAACTCTAAATAGGTCAAATCTATCACACTTCCAATGGTTATTGAGAGCACAACAAGCCTTTATAAACAAGATTTCTAATATAATATGCCAATGGATAAAATAAATAATAAAACCCAAGCATTAAATGAACCCCTTAATAATGATAATATACCTTCAAAAGTGTTAATATTTTTAATGCATGCTATGGGTACTTTGTAAAAATAATTACATCTTCTCACTTTAGAGATTAAAGCATACAAATCTCAAGTTGATGCTAATGTTATACATAATAACCCTATTCCAAGTAGGATTTCAACTATGAGGTTGCCACACAACTTTTAAATACCAATGTTACCTATCTTTAATGGAAAAGGATATCTATATTTACACCTTCAAGCTTATGAAAAATACATGGATCATATTATAAATAATTTAATTCTACTACAAGTGTTTCCACAGTCACTAAATGAGAAGGCACTAGATTGGTTCCACCATACACTCCCTAGTGGATCTTTACATACATATGAGGAACTAGAGATAGTCTTTCTTAGACATTACGTACAAAATGAGGGACCTCTAGTCATGCATGAGAGGTTACCTTCACTAAACTAGGGTGAGATAGGGCCTACATCAAAATACATTATATGATTCAAAACTTGTTTACATCAACTAATTTATCAACCAACAGATTTAGAAGTGCAATACATATTTTCTAGAAGTTTAATCTCTCCTCTCACAGATAAATTACTATATCATGCATATAAATCATTCAAAAATCTATGCAATGCATCTATAACATTAAAGGCACATTTGGGATTAGTAATTACAAGCCAGAGGTAGATTTGGATATATACCCCTCATAATCTCAATCATCAAATTTATTATAAGAGCTTACTCCACTTCCAATCCAAAAACTAGTGGAACAAAAAAAAAACAATAAAAATACTCAATAAGGGTAAAGAGCCACTCTACACAACATAATCTATAATGAGTATCATGCATGATATACGTAGAGGGGTTATATAGTTTTTAGATAAGGCTGGGCCTCATGACATCTTTCTTACACTACTAGATATAGGGATGATCACACTTCCTTTGACTAATCACCATCCACCACACCATTTGTATCATGTACCACATAAGCATTATTGTCATTGTCACTAGATAAATGGACATTTAGATGACCATTGCTATACACTTTGAGCTTACATCTACTTGTATGTTAGTAGAGTCATCATATTTTTTATAGAGGGGCACTGAGCCCCCATTATCCATACTCTCCTAGATCACACTCCTCTATGACAAAGTTATCCTAAGACATTCTTTTTAAGGAACCATTGGTTACTCATCGTATGAGCCCTATAAATTTTAGGATAACCATTTATCAGTAGTCTAGTACATCATAACCTTAATAATGATGGAAACCAATTCATAGAGTTTAGAATACACCTCTAGTATGTACATCAATCAAAATATTTGGGAATAAATAACAACCCAACGGCATATTTTTAGTTTGATAACTAATAAATATCTATGGAAATCATTAAAAAGATTAGAACCTAGCTCTAGTACACACATCAATAAAAATATTTGGGAATAAATATCAACCTAAGGGTATAATTTTAGTTCAAAAACTGATAATTATATATAACAATCATTACAAATATTAGAACCTAGATTCAGTCTACAAACTGATCAAAATATTTGCAAGAAATCATATAAATCAAAGTGTAGTTTTAGATAATCAATCGATCAAGATTTTTAAATCAAGGTCTACACATTCAGATACCATCAATGAATCATAGGGAGTCCTAATTTCATAGTCTATGTCTATAATAACATAATATGAGAAGTATGGTCATTGGTTCTCTATGACATTTAGGTTTAGATAGGGTATTTCACCATCAGATGTTATATATGTAAACATCTTATCAAATATTAAAAAAAACATATACCAGTAAAATATAAAACTTAATCCACTACACACATTCCTAAACCATTCATATAACATATACAAATAAATTAAATTTAATCTAACTAAATTAAAATTTCAAACATCAACATTTCAAAAAATCAAACTAAATTAACACATAAAAATATATATAATATAGCCAAATCTAGTTGTCATTATGCAATGCCAAATTAAACAAAAACCACACACATGCACACATGAGTGCGTGCACATGTGCGTGCACACACACACACACACACACACACACACACACACACACACACACACACACACACACACACACTCACTCACTCACTCACTCACACACACACAACTTAGAACATAATATCAATACACATATGGTGCATCACTCAATGATGTGAACATGATTGTTGGGAACAATTCCCTCACTCTCACTATCAGATACATTAAAACTAGAACTTAAATCCCCACTATATTTACATGACCTTAATATATGTCTATGCCTACTCTCTCTCTTGGTACATGCCAAGCTCAGCCTTACACTTAGCATAATGTTACTAAAGTCATAAGCTATCATATACTATATGACTACTAGCCCCACCTAGAGAATTAAGAGAGGGCATCATATATATCTACTCTTGCTCAGTTGAAGGCCATAATCACTATCACCACCTAATTAAATAAATGGGCATGTACCCCAATAACATTTATGTCCCTCTCCACCAATCCATCATCCATGACATAATTATGGATATTCCATGTCAACTCATGTAGTACTGACTCAATGGTGACCTCTTAATACTTGTCATCTCCTACACCTAAAAGTATCCATACGATTCATAATAATCCTATTATATCAAAACATATAATCAAATTTACATGGAACATACAAATAAACTATCTAACTTACCATCAAAAACCCTCAAGGTCTTTACATCTAGTACCTCATTTGTGATAATCCCACATCTCAAGAACATGAGTGCCCATATATGTTCACTTTGATAGGATGCATAGGATTTGGTCACTCCAACATCACCCACATTTAGTACCTCAATCTCAAGATCATGATTTGTTAATGGCATAGGTGTTAGTTTAATAATCGATGGCTTTATCTTACTACCTAGCCTCATAGGGTCTTGAGAACTCTTCAACCACAACATAGGTGTTGGGGACACATCCTATACAACACTGAATTGTCAAGTAAACCTCTCATATTGAAACCAATCACATAGATTATCCCAATGATCATGTATCCAACAACTAACTTGAATCCTCCTCAATCATGTGTTATCTTTAGGCCACCCCTAATAACCTATAAAAGATCTCCAAATAGTATCCTCTACTCTCAAACTATCTAGTAACTACCAAAAATATGTAGTAATTCTCCTTGACTAATGCCCTATCTTAGTATATATCTATACAAATACCTATAGATGAGCCCATCTATCCCATGGATGTGCCACTGATCTACTCAAGACTATGTATTAATATACCTAGTAGTGTAATAGTGGTGATGCACTAATAACCCCACCACTCATCTCTTGTGTAAAGTGGGATAGGTCCCTGTATAAATGATCCAACATGGTACGACCCTAAGAGTAAATGTGTCAAGATGCTCAATGACCTACACTATCACATGTATCCTATAAGAGATAGATACACCACTCACATCCATGGTAATAAATGAAGACAAAAATAGAGAAATTTCTATAATCATAGAACATCATCACTCATAATCATGGTCAACAATATGTCTCTTTGACTCCCTAAGGGATGAGTCCCCATTGTCATGGTAAAGAAGTACCTAAATGCCTATTGTATATATTGAGGACTAGTAACCTCCTATAATATAACCCATTACTTAGAGATTGGAAAATGTAGGATCTAATATACATCTTCCAATGTCACAATCATCTCACTCATAGGTAGCTAGAATGTACATGTGTCTATATCCACCTCACACATAATGTAGTGATCACATGCTTATCCTAGGGCATAGGCTCTAAGAAAGCAACATATCATAGGCTTTCTCTCTCAAACACTTATATTTCTACATTAGACAAAGGCAAACCCCATATAGTCTCTATTATCTTATTTGTACATAACTCTCTCATATGGGCATCAACTTAAAAAATTATAACCAAATATGACATCATTAAAATAAAACTAAAATAAAAAAATATCAAGAATTAGAAATTATTCAATAACATTAAAAGTCACATATTGGGCCTATTGGACACTACCACTTCCCAGAGGATAATAGCATTGGATAGTAGAGCTACACTTTAGATAGTAGTGCTAGGATTTGAAAAATAGCACCCAAAATGGGACACTAATACTAACTTCTCCAAAACAACCCTAAAATAGTACTTTTTTAGCAAAACTAGTAAAAAAGACAAACAAAATGATAAAAATAGGAAAATTCTAAGTCCCTTACTAGGTAAACCTCTTCCCAGCCTAAATCTATGCCTCAACCTCTTCATAACATGATAAACTAACATCTTGTCTCCTGAACATGTTTCTCTTTCTTAAACTCAAAAGTCTTTCCACTCTAATGATATAAATGATTGAAATTGACCTATTTAAGTCATATCTTACATAATGATACCTTATTAAGGTTACCCATACATGCCAATTTTGCTAATTAACACAACTCTCTTATTATAACCATATCTCCAAAACTGTAGCTCTGATTCATGAACCATTTATTACACATGGGACCTAATAATGATATGCTATGTCCCATATTGGTAAAACCAATCCTCTCCTTTTAAAACCAACAAAATGACAAAAATATTCAAATTATGTTAACAATATAATAGACCAAGTGCCTATATAACTACACACTAAATTATCAACTTTGACACAATCAATACATTATTTAAACCTAATACAACATCACAACTACCAAATAATACTAGCATAATTGATCCTTACTAATTATGGTTACATATCCTCATCACAATATTGGATATCTCACCAAAAGTGGGGAATATGCATATATTACTTCAAACATACATTGTTACATTTAGATTTTTAGACACATGAGTCTACATAGGTTTACAAAAGTATTCACATGCACAACATATTTATATATACAAACACATAGGTCTACATAGGTTTACATAGTCATTCAAAGTCATATATTTTAAGATATATAAATGCATAGGTATACATAGGTTTATGAAAGTTTTCATAGGTTTTTAGATATACATACACATAGGTCTACATAGGTTTACACATACATCTATAGTCATAGATTTTTAGATATATAAACATAGATATACATAGGTTTATGTAGGTTTTCATACATTTTTAGACATAAAAATTCCTAGGTCCACACATGTTTACACATGCATCTAGAGTCACATATTTTTAGATATATAAATGCATAGATCTCTACATGTTTACCTAAGTTTTACAATTTTTTATATATATAGATGCATATGTCTACACAAGTTTACATAGGCATCTAAAGTCACAAATTTTTAGATATACAGATGCACAAGTCTACATAGGTTTATATAGATTTTAATAAGTTTTTAGATATATAAGTATATAGGTCTACACATGATTTACATAGGTTTATATAGGTATTTATATGTACACTCTATATAGATATATAACTTTGGAATATGTTTACTAGTTCATTTAGATATTCAAAAACACATCTACATTACTCATATATCAGGATTAGGGGGCATGTTGTAGAGTGCACATTCTTGGTCCCCATTTCAAATTTATCAGGTTACACTAGTATCATCATTAGGTTTTAACCATTTTGGTTTAGAGGATTGTCTGTAGTGGTTGATCCATAGATTTACACCAAACCCAATTTACACACTTAGATTTAGAGTGGAGGAAAGTGAGCCTTATTTTTTCACACCTACATCTTACATTACTTAGATTTAGAGTGGGTGAAAGTGATCCTTATTTATCTATACATTTAGTTTATATTACTCATATTTAAATTGAGGGCAAGTAAGTCTTATTTTTCCATGCATTTTATTTATATTACTCAGATTTAGATTGGGGACCAACACGTCTTGTTTCTCCATGAATTTAATTTACATTACTTAGTTTTAATATAGAGGGAATTCACACCATATGCTTCCCTTCACATGTTACACTCCAGTTCTTATCAATTCTTTGGCCAAGAAGTTGGTCAAATCTAGATTACATTCACATAGGTAAGTATAGGTACACATTTATATTTTATTTTAATCTAGTACTTTTATTTCATTGCATTATAATAATAAAAGGGGAGAAAATGTAAATACCCTAATTTGGTTAAGTAAACATAAGTAATATATATTTTATCTCTCTTTACATAAGGGTCTTAGTGATGGTTATATTCCTTGTTTGCATGACCATCTTGAATCTTTTTAATCTTTCTTGTGTTTTATTTTCCCTATTTTTATACTCCCAACAGTCACAAGTCACCTTCTCCCAATCCTAGGGGCCCATAGCCTATCCTCCCTAATTTTTGATTTTTATGAGCCTTAGGACATTAGCATAACTTTTAGGATAGTATTACTACGTGACACTAGTGTCCACTTGTAGCTTTAGTGTCTGCTGGGCCCTTTCACCTATGTTTGAGTCTTAACCCATTTTGACCCTTATCTTATGTTTTTAATATATTTTTCATGGCTTTTCAACCAAAAAACAAGGTATTATATTAAAAATAAATCTCCTCTTATATAAAGAGCCTCATAAGTCATTTTACATCTATCACTTACTATTTTGGCACTCATTTACATAAAATCAACCTATAGTACAACTCAAATACTCTACACACTACTCAGATTTCACACCTAGAAATTTTAATGCTTAATCAAAGAAGGGCCTAGGCAAAATTAATTATAGCATACTATGCAAATTAATGGTGTACATTACCTAAGAGAGAACTACATATGATTTGAGACCCCTTGCATTCAAATTAATGTAGGTAATAGCTAGGATAATAGGGTTTCTACTATACATGATTGTAACATCCCACAACCTAGTTTTTAATTTCTTTTTACAATTGATTAGTTCATTAGGTATTAATTAGGGTTTTGGAGAAGAATCAACCAAAATAGTGACATAAAAAAGCTACTACACAACATATAATCACATATAGGACCTCAAAAAACTCCCATAACTTCCCTAAAAGTTATAAAAAACCACTAAAAAAGGACATTAGCACCAAAATTGCACACTAGCATCACATTATGCTACTATCCTAAAGGGGGCACTACTATCCAGAGCTAGATCTTGAAAAATAGCCAAAATATGAAAGACTCCTCTATGTCTACTCAACCATCTATAATAACCTGATCCATAAAGAAATATGTGTACATCTAGATAAGTTCCTTTTCTCCTTGTGCTTACTATTTTGGAAATTTCCATAGAATTAATAAATTATAATTTTATTCCAGATTAACAATAGACCCAACCCTTTAATCTAGATTGGGATTTGCATTTAAAAACCTGAAAGGTTAAAACAATAGCCTTCTCAATTTCCTCTTCCCAAAGAATATCTCATAAAAATGATCAACCCCCAAAATTGGCTAAAAAGTTGGAAAATAAAGATAAATTATCTTCACAAAAAATACCATACAAACCTCTTAATAAAGGGAATACCCTCTTTATTAAAGCATTTCATTTTATTATAATGCCTATATTCTTCCTTAAAATTACATAAAATTCCATGTAGATTTTCTTTCAAAAGTAAACCCACCTTTTACTCTTATTATAAAGTCAAAAGGCATTCTTACAAGCCCATATGAGCTCTTATAAAAAAAAAATATATTTTTAAAAATTTCCTTCCACGCTCCAAAGATTTTCAAAACCACCTACCCTATGCTATAATATACCAAATAACACCCATAACATTCTAAGAGGGGATATGAAACTATCAAATAATATATATTTTTAATTTAATTTTAGCTTCATTGATTTTAAAAATTATAGATTTAATAAAATGTCTTAAGTTTGCTTCAAAACATAAGGGACTTTCACATATGGAAGGAAATAATTCAAATAATCAAACACAATGAGGGCTAGTCAAACAAATTGAATGTGATGACTAATCAAAATAGACTAGGTGTTCAATATTAGAGGCATTACAAAAGGTTCAAATCTTAGCCTTAGTGCATTTATTATAGGGTAGGAAAATGCTATAGAAACATCTAAGAAAAATTACCTGAGAAGGATATATGATTTTGCCTTAGATTTAATACTAAAACCATACAAGGAAGTTACCTATACATTTTATCAAGGGTGGGATAATTAGTCATAATAAAAAAATAAATGTTCTAAATAATGATACTACTATCATTTTAGATGGATAAATTAGGTTTAAAAATACCCTTAATTTAATTCATAAATGAGGAAATAAAATAATTTTATGGTTTATGCAAATTTTATAAGTTAGAGAGAATACAATTTAAACTTTAAATAATTTTAATGCAAGGTTGATTAGGAAATTAATGTATCATTTTGAAATGGTTTTGATAAGATGAAAAGATTCTTGGTAATTTTTACTTGTGAAACTGATTTAACATCAGTTTAAATTTAATTAAAAATTTAAATAATAAAATTATTTATCTAATGAATTGATAAATTTTATCCATTTAAAATAAATTTTAAGCATTATATTAGACATATTTTATCTTTATGTATTTAATCTAACTACAATCCAAAATGTCTTTATCAACATAGAAAAAAATGAATTTTTCTTGGGAAGAAGTCTTCCAGAGTCAACCCAATTTATTAGCAATAGTTACAAAGAAAATATTTAATTATGTAGATAATTAAATATTATTTATATATAATATCACTATTGTATACTTGAAAAATACCTATTAGGGATTTACCCTTAATTTCTACCCTTTCAAGTACTGAAAGTCTTGCATTCACCATTTCACTATGCCCAACTATTTATCTTATGGTATAACACTATAATCTATGATGAATTATATCTCTTACACTATACATACAGGTTAAAACATAATACAATTCTCCCTAACTTGTTAGACACTTGTGTTCCATATAGGGATGCTTGCATAGATGTAGTGTCCAAATCCTTATCAAGTGTCTAGTCATCAAAAGTTATCCAAATTTCAAATGTTTCAAAACATGGGTTAGACCATTTTTATTATTGAACCCTACCATGAGATATTTACAAAGGGTGTCTTATAAATACAAATATAAGACAATTCATTATTCATTTAGCAAATACCAATCAAGCACCTATTCACGCTCATTCAATCAATTGCACAACTAAGTTATATTACCCTATTCTTTCTTATTTTCATATAAGTCATAAGATAATTCATATTATAGTTTTAAATCACTGAAAGAACAACCCATAAGAAATATTTGTCAAGCTACAAACTAGATCATTGCATTCTATTGCATATAATATATTTCACCCTTGTGCAAACATAAGACAACACCTAGAGGAGAAATAAATATTTCTAAGGACCTCTTCAAAGTATTAGATATGTGGGAAATGCTCATTAACAAATGGGTCCTTGAGGTCATCTTTAATTTTTAAGTTGACTAACCCATTTTTGCAAAGGTACAAATATCTAAGTTGAAGATCGACGGTTTGATCCATATATAATCATCTACAACCTATGCACATGAATACAAGACATCAATAGAAAGGTGAAAAAAAACCTATAAGGATTTATGTGGTATTTTTGGAATATGGTGAATATTTTTTACTATAAAAAACTATTTGGGTAAAGATATTTTCATTGACATAAGTGTCCCAAGGCTAACATAAGTGTCCAAGCCTCCATAAATAATATTTATAGAACTTGATGACTAGATCTTGGTCTTGTTCCTACCTATTTTTTACCACCATTGAAACTCTTAGATCTACCTATATATTTGGAGATAAGATAAGTATTATATATTCTTCATGTTTATGAAATCAAATTACTATTTTGAATGTAATTTTTATATTTATCATAACTCAATAATTTAATTTAGAATATTCATTTTATTAAGTTTTTAATTAATTGGCTTGATTTAGAATAGTTTTATTCATCCTTATGTATAGGATATTATAACCCTTTAACCCTCATACAAACACCAATTAAAAAGGGTTAAACATTTGGTGAATTTGACCTATGTCTTCTCATGCAAATCTTTGCTTGTTCTAGGGTTTTCAACCTCCTAAGGTTTATACTTATTATAATTATTCACATTTTTTATATCATTTGTATGCAACCTAGGCATCATCCTAGATTAGGTAGTGTTCCTATTGATTATTTTGAGCTAAACCTTGGGTCACCTAAAATGTCTCAAGCTAATACCATGTCAAATTTTTCTAATAATGGGAGTGACAATAATGACAATGGAAAAAATAATGAAAAAAATATTATATAAGATGATCTAATAATGAAGATAATGAAAAAAATGAATATTAACAATTAGATCAATAATAAATTAAATTTATTGCATTATTTTGAGAGCACATTTATGAAAATCTTGAATATTTTGACAACATCCTTAATACTAGATTAGAAACATAAAATACAAAAGTTAGTGAAAATCCATTGTTCTCTATCCATCAAAATATTGGGGATACTATATATGCCTATAACACATCCATTCCAATTTACCTCACCTCAAGCACAACATTTACTACTACATCTAGCGGGGGCACTTGATATGTTTTCAAACCATTGTTCCCTAAAATTTAAATAACTCTTACTACATCATCTATGGGAATAATTAATACTTAAAATAAATTATATATTTTAATTCCCACATCAATATAGGTAGTATTTTCATCCCATTTGATGGCTTCTCAAATATCAAATCTAAATACTAATGGGTATACAGTGAAAAATATTCTCCAAGTTATATAAAATTTAGAAGCCAAGGTTACTAATATTGAATATAATGATTTGAAATCAGTTTAAGTTATTGATTCACAATATGTATTACATGATCCTATGACACTTGATATAACTTTGCACCCTTTGTCAACTAGTTTTATTTCACCCAAGTTCACATTTTATGATGGAAAGGGTGATCTTAAACATATTTTTCTAACCAAATTATTTCCATGGAGCCTAAAATACTATGCTTTAATATGGTTTTATGAATTACCAATCCAATCAATGAATGCATTCAAAATTCTAGCGGATCAATTTCTAGCACATTTCATTATCAAGGTCATTAAAAATATGTGGTATGAATAAAATTTCAAGATAAAATAAAGAAATAATGAACCTATTGATGAATATGTTTTGAGGTATAAAAAGTTTTGGACAAAATGAAAAATCAAATGGCAAATAAAGAGATTCAAGACATATTTAAGCAAATTTTTATTGCCCCATTACATGAGTCCATCCATTATTTTTAAGAAGTCCAATTTTTTTGATGATTTTTTCCATATTGTCTAAGATTATGAAACAAAAATTATTTCAATAAAAAAAATTAAAAAAGTAGAAAACACACCAACTGCATCTAATACCAAGTTTCATATCAAACCAAGCTACAAGGTAAAATCTATATAACCTAAGAAAGAAAAAAACCAAAATAATTAATGTAGTGTCATAAAAACCTAATAAGCTCATCTTATCCAATGAACCTAAGAGATAATATACATTATTACCTAAGCCTCTAACTTTGATACTTAAGAAACTTATGGAGTGTCATCTCATATCTCTCCCTCTCATATAAAGGTTGATATGAGTCAAGATCTACCAAAATAATATGATGATAATGAATATTTTGAGTCTTAACAAGGCCCTATGCTATAAAAACATATTTTATTCCTTAAACCATAATATACAAGATTTTATTGATAACCAACAACTTACCTTTGATGATCCTCCAAAGGATTCAGGTTCACAACCTAGTGACCATCAAAACTAGAAGATATTTAACAATCTATTTCAAGATCATTCTAAGAAATATCTAGAAGTACAAATGGAATATAATGCACATTATCATCCATTAAATTATGGACACTGATAAGATGGGATTATTGGCACTTATATACACATAATACTTACATTTTATGCTATTAAAATTGTGGATGATGACTAAGATATTCATTTATTATTTATTTGAGCATACCTTGATCATAAACTTATACATAGTGTTGTGATTGATAATAGTGCCAATAAAAATGTATGTACCATGACATTAATTACACATTTGAGAGATATATATGATTATTTATACCCTTCAACCAAAATAGTCATAGTATTCGATTGGACATCACATCATGTTATTGGTGAGTTTGATTTACCTTTACAAGTTTGTATATAAAATATATAAAAGAGTATTTGATATGTTATTGGGATTACTTTGGATAAATAAACTCTATGCAGTAACTTTCACTGTATATGAGTGTATTAAATACATTCATACTAATAGGGTAGTCACAGTTCCTAGAATAACATACAATCATTTTATTAAATAAGATAATTTTATTACCAAATAAATAACTATATAAATTTATAAGGTTAATTAGATATGAAAGGGTAATAAATATATAATCCCATTTACTAGGAAACCCATACATGAGATATCATTTCACCATAGATACATAATGGATTCCATATAATCATCATCTACACATAAGCAATCTACCCAGTTGGTAAGAGAACATAAACATGTTATGATTAAAAATTCACATAGTAAACCACATAGAAACAAATAATTGGTTCCATGAAAATCTACTCATTATATTATTTCATCATGACCACATAGTCTTATGAGCCATACATAGAGTACCACATATTCTATAGTTACATATATGCCACCTATACATGATCCTTAGTAGTCTCATCAGTTTAATGTACCATATTATGAGTTTGAATCTTCCTATGAACATAAATTAAATGGTATAATAGGTTATACCTTTTACCTTTCAAAAAAATAAAAAAAATCAAAAAAATCAAATATTCAAGAAAATACAAATAAATTCAAATAAATTAAAAAAAACAAAAATAACCAGCATTCACATGTGTTGATGTGGGTTTTATGCACACTAGGAAACTTTATAAGGTATCCTCTACTATTTTAGGATTAGTGAAATAAATTAAATCCAAGGCATGATTTTCATGGTATTAGATTTTATAAACAACCTATTGGTGGAATAACGATGAGCAAAGTAGTTGTTTACCACTTATATTCAGCTAGAGATGAATCTAAATCTACTTGAGGTGGGTGGATTTACGATGGATATAACATAAGGTGGGTATTATCAAAATAAACTCAAAAATAAAGAAATGTGAGGTAGAAAATAATGCTTGTGGACCGAACAATATAAAACCTTTCTAAATTAGTTCTTAAACTAGGGGTTCGACAAGAAATCAAGAATCAATGTTTGATATAATATGTTATAAGCACACCAAAATTAATCATAGTTAAGAGTGAAGAGACAAGAATATAATAAAATTAAGAATATATAATCAAAGGCTGTTACTTTTGTAAGATTGCATTTTCACACATACAAAGGGGATTATGATTAATACACAAAAAGTATTCAAATCAATAAAAACACAATATGAATAACTATTTTAAAAATACAAATCATGCACAACCAAAATAATAAGATACAAGAATGATATAACTTCTCACATGATTTATAGATTTTGAGAAGAATTAGATTTGCGCATCAAGAATAACTACAAAATAATCTCTAGAATTTCTTATTAATCTTAATAGACAAAATTATCCTCCCTTTGTGATTGAGAGGAGATATATATAATATTGGGATGGGGATGACTCATCTCTTAATTAAATGTACAAAATAGAATGTGTTAATTATCATTTAAAACATGCATGTATAATGGTGTTTACCTAGAATATAATTCTTAGACTAAAATTATATATATTAGGGACTAATAGTTAAAACTTAGCTGAATCATGAAATTGCATACATATTTAAGGGAGTATTGATGTGGAACTATTAAGAGAAAAAAATTATTAGGTAATATCTATTGAAGTAAAATAAATTATTGTAGTAACTTGAGGTATCGCTGGAATAAGCACTATCACTATAGATATGTGAGAATTTGCTACTAATGTAGCTATATAAATGATTATCAAAAGTGGAACATACTTTGGCCCTCTCTACATTTGAACTAGTGAATATATTAGAGACTTAGTACCTTGAAGAGGTGTTATTGGTTCCCCTATTTTTGAAGTTGATTACTTTGCTACCTCTATTTATAAATCTAATGCTGATTTTTGTTGATTTTATTGCCATGTGGATTTTTTTACCAATTTCTGAGTGTCTAGTCAACATAGTGTGATAGATGTATGTTTTTCATGATTTTAGGATTAGCATGCATGTCTTTTTTATTTTATTATGTGGTAGAGGGATATGTGTCCATGTATCACTACTCCACTCGTAACTGAGCTATGCCATATTGTGATTTGTTTTTTTGGCCACGGGTTAGCAAGATGATGATATGTGGATAAATATAACTAATCCACTTGATTGGAATATAAATACAATGAAATATACTAAAATGACTTCTGATTAAGTAGGATGATGACACGTGGATGGATCTTGCTCTCTACTTTCCTAAGATAATTGATACAAAGAACTTTACTGACATCACCTCCAGGTGAGTGGGATGATGATACATGGAAAGAGTAGATTAAATTTTTGATGTCATAATAAATAATTAAGCATGAAATAACCTATTCAATACAAAACATAGGCAAAGAACCAACTAAAATCATAACATGTTAGCCTAATTATCCATTTAATTTTAAATTAAATATGTACATAAGTACTGGGTTAAAGGAAAATCAAAGGAAAAAAGTATATATTATAATATGGATTATGCATAAATTTGATTCTAATATGACTGAAAAATATTATAAACTTTGAAATGACCTTAATTTTATGATTTTCAAAATCGAGGTCATAGACATCTAGTTCACACAACCTTAAATTAGGATATTAATCAATAATGGGTCCCTATTTGGATTTTAAAATGGGATGTATGTTAGGATGCAATAATTGGAGACTTAGAGGGGAAAATACTCTTGAAGAGGGTAACATACTCTTGAGTATTTGAGAACCTAAAATATCAATAATACATCATAACAAAACTTTAGTTCTATCAAGAAAATAATAAACAAATCAAACCCTTAAAAAACACTCCTACTTCCTTATGCAACATACTAACCCTTTCCATTATTTGGATTTTAGTGTGTGATTTTTGGTGAAATTAATTTCCCCTAGCTATGAGAGTTTTAAAAAATACAAAAATAAAAACTATAGGTTTTATTTTGACCTTAAATTTTATAACCAAATATTAAGGGAAACCTAGATATTTCTTCATTGTATCCAAGCATCCATAGCCCTGACAATGATACCTATAATTTGATTATAAGAATTTCTCTAATACCAACCATAAATTCATAGCCTTGATAGAAATTAATTGAATCATCCTTCTTCTACCATTTTGTATGATGATTTTTTTTAAAACACATATAAAGGAAGGGTTGGGAATCACCATTGGATGGCTATATGTATAATAAAACTTATTTTAATAAATACGTACCTATTAGTGTGTATCTATTTCTATATTTATTATCTCCCATCTAAGTTTTAACATGTAATAGTGAAATTAATCTTTGGTAATGAAAAGTCTTTCTAAAATCTGCATGATTATATTAGAGTAAATCTCAGAGGTATAATAAACTCATTTAGTCCAAGTAGGATCGAATTCAGTCATAACACATACCTCAATCCCAAAAGCTTAAGTACTATTAGAATAAATCCTTGTGAAAATAAATTGTGCATCCTTTGAATCATCCCCTTGTTTTTGGCAAGTCTTTTTTAACTTCAATATATAAAACTAGTTGTTTTATTCTATAATTGTAAAAAACTAATATTTAAAGCATAACAACTAATATAATGAAAGCAAATGAATAAAATAAGAAAAATTTAATCTAAGAAAGCATATAATTGAATCTATAAAGTAGGAAATCCAATCTAATCCTACATCTACATCTCCAATTATAGTCACTTAAAAGCATCTCTAGCTATAGTATCCATAAAATAATGCTTCAAAAATAATTCATTGACTAGAAAAATGAGGTCATCACCTTAAAAGTCCCTCAAACAAAAGACATCATTACTTAAGATTTATGATATTTGATATGGCCAAACATATAAAAGAGTGAAATTATCATGTTATCCTTTCTTCTTGTGTGATTTATTGCATAGAATCACTAGGTCCAAAATCCTAAAGACCTTGATCTTAAACCTTTTATCAAACCATCTCTTGATAATGTTTTGATGTTTATTGAAGCTATGTAGTGCTTTAATTATTTCATATTCCATCTGGACTATATCAATTAGTCTAGAATATATTGTTTCATCTTCTCCCATGTACTTTTACATAAATTGGTACATTGGTATTTTAAGAGTAACGGGGAATATTAGTTGTTGCCCATACACTAGTAAAAAAGGTGAATCCTTGAGAGCTTTCTTGTGTTTAGTTTGATCTACCAATAATGCATACTTTAATAATATATGCCATTTTCTTAGTTTATCTTGTGATAACTTTTTGATGGAATCCATTAGATTCTTATTGGTAGATTCAACAACTCCATTAACTTATAAGTAGTAGTTTGAGGAGAACTTGATGGTGATTTGGTTATTGTAGGCACACTTAGTGAATCTTATAGACTATAATATTGGACCATTATCAAAAACCAAATAAATTAAAGTATTACACCTAGACAACATGTTTTCTTTAAAAAAATTAATAACATTGATTTCTCTCAAATTCTTAGTGTCCATAGCTTCTATCCATCTAGTACAATATTTAGTAGTTGTTAGGACAAAATTGTGCCCTATTGAATATTTTGGTTAATTATCCAAATAAATTCAAGGACCCATTGAGAAAAGGGGCATCCTTCTATGACTATTTTTAGTGGCATTGAAATATTCACCTCTCTTTCCAAACACCTAGGATTCATGGTAGGTTCTGACATGGTTATGTGTATCTTTGAAGATAATGGGCCAGTAGTACCCCATTCTCAAAATTTTGTGAGTTATCCTATTTCTTGATGGATATCTAGTACATATCTTCTGATTTATATTTTTCAATATGTCTACAAATTATTATTTTGAGACACACCTCAAGTAAATTCTCTCATAGTTATTTTGATATAGGACTCCTTTATTTATCATATAATGAGTTGATTTGAGCATAAGGGCACATTTTTCTCTTTGTTTAGCTCATGGGAGAATGTACCTATGAGAGAATAATGGATGATTTGAGCATACCATTCACCACTAGTAACTTGAGTCTCATTTATTCACTCAATACAAATACATGGATCAGTCTCAATCATGAGTTGGATGATTCCTTGACCTCTCACCATCTTGTTTGGTCTAATTTCAAGATCAAAATCTTGTAACTTGGCCATCCACTTTTTTGTTCTTTCTCCAACTCATTCTAGCTGAGTGTGAGCTTGATAGTTGGGTTTAGAATAATGGAATATCTCTTTTTTTCATAATATAATGCTTAAATGTTTTCATAGCTCTGATTTAAGCATATATCTATTTATCTATAATTAGGTATTTTAACTCTGTATCCTTCAGATTGGTGCTCATGAAGGCAATAAAATATTCATTTCCATCCATGTTATATGTAAGTATAATAACTATAGTATGTTCTAAAGTGAACAAATAAAGATAGAAATGTTTATTTAAGTTTGTGATAATAAAAACTAGAGCTTGAGCAATGGTAGTCTTGATATCTTGAAAAGATTTCTTAGCCTCTATTATCCACTCTATCTTAGCATCTTGTTTAAACATAGTATGCAATGGTTTGACAATATTTACAAATATAGAAATGAATTTCCTTACAAATTTTATCTTTCAAAATAAATAATTCAATTCTTATTAATGTTGGGAGGCATTAGCTTGGAAATGGCCTAGAATCATTCTAGATCAATGGAGATCCCATATTTTGTAATGGCATAGCCTAATAATTTCCATTCAATGACCCTGAAGATGATCCTATTTGGATTAAGGGAGACTCCATATCTTCAACATCTATCAAATACTCTTTATATATGATCAGCATGATTATCTCTATCTTTAGAAAACATTGTCAAGTCAGCCATATAGATGATGATGAATTTTCCAATAATTCCCTAAAAGGTGAAGTGTATCACTCTCTAGAAGGTTTCCCCTACATTTATTAAGCCAGAAGGCATATTTTTGTATTTAAAGGTTCCCTACTTGGTGTTAAAGGTAGTCTTTTTTTGTCATACTTCTAATAACAAATGATTGTAGCCTGAGAATCCATCCAAAAAGGACATCATATTAGATCCATTGACCTTATAAATTACTTTGTTTAGGGAGGGTAAAGGATAGTTATCCCTTATTTATGATTGATTCAGCTTCTAGAAGTTAACATAGGGTATGATTTCTTCACTCTTATTCCTAACTAGTACTAGATTAACTACCCAAGTAGAATTTTTGATTAAAAAGACAATCTTATCATCCAATAGCTTATATACCTCTATTTGGATGAGAGATTTTATTATTGGATTAAATGGCCTTTATATCTACCTAAAAGGATTGTGTTTTAACTTCAATGGAAAGGTATGTGTGATGAATTTGGGTTTAAAGACTTTCAAATATTCATATGTCTAGGCAATGATGTCTTTATATTCTACCAATAGACCTTTCGTATTTTTGTTCAATGTATGTGCAACTCAGGCCTAAATTCACATACTAGGGATGTTAGTCAGTTCTTAGATTATCTTTGATAAAATTAGACTCAATTTATTTAAACAAATTTTTATTTTGATCTTGTGTATTTACATCAAAATATTTCTCTAGGGAGACCATCCCTAGAGGGATGTAGTTTTCATTTAGTTGTAGGACACCATCTTCTCCTAGATATTTAATATGCATGGGTTCAACATCATTTTCATCTATCATCTAAATTTTAGAGGTCCTAGAAATAATCATAAATTTGACAATCTATTAATCATCCTCAAATACCTATAAGATTTCCACATTATATATAATAAAAGGGCAAGGAACCATCTCCACAAATAATTTATACATTTTGGATTCTTAGAGCAATTCCAAATTGGTAGTTGAATATGCTAGTGTATCTTCCATATAATTTTATTCTCTAGGGAAGAATCTAATGTTGAATGCCTCAAAAGATTTGATCAAGTCCCATGATTAGTGTTTATACTCCTTTAAGTAAACGAGATTGAATTGATACTTATTTCTGATCTAGTTAACAACCAACTCTGAATCATCAAAGATTTTTAACTACTTGACATTATGCTTCATTACAATTAATAGGTTGAGGATTAGAGATTCATACTCAGATATATTATTAGTGTATGGGAACTATATTCTATAGGTATCCAAATAATAATTATCATTTAGATTTATTTGGGATATGCCAAAACTCAAACCTTTTTTTGATCTAGATCCATCTAAATGAAGAGTCCATAACTGAGAATGACCTTCATATTCCTATTCATGAAGCTCTTACTTGGTAGTGAATGTGTACATCCATGCATACAAAGATGAAAAGTTAACCTTTTCATTCTTGGAATTGTAATTAGTGATCATGTACTTCATATTCAATTATTTTACTATTTAGATCTAGTTGGCTACTCCTTTTCACGGAAACCATATGTGAAAAATCTATGGCTACGTACCTATTCAATGTCTTTAACCAATCATGATGCAATAGTAAGCTATAATATTATTGAATGATAATGACCAAAATATATATGTATTTTTTGTACACATGGCTTAGATTAAAGCTATATGTGCACATTTTTTAGTTATTAAACACATAAGACAAAAAACTTATCCAATTATAGAAGCACTCTCTTTGAATTATCTAGGGTCAACCCTAATTTTTTGCATACAAATATAAGTATCACATTGGTTGAGGCACCTGAGTCAACTAGGAAATTATGCATGTTGTTCCCAAACATAATTAAAATCAATAGAAAAGGTAGTACTTTAGGCTTGTCATTATATACAATCAAGATTACATGTGGATCTTTTGACTTATCAGTATATGAACTTATAGTTAAGTCTTTAAGAAACAATTCTCTCTATTCAATGATCTAGGTTAGTTCATGAAGGCTAATGTTAGATTTGATATTATTCATGTCTTAAATAATATTGTGTCCTCATATTTTATGTGTTTATACACTCTAAAAATGATCACCCATTTTAGGGGAAGATAAATTATTATTGGCCTTAGAATTTGGAGGAATGGTAACACTATTATATGGGGTCATTAAAGTAATAATAGGTTGCTTGTTATTTAAATGTTAATTATTCTTTTAGAATTGTTGGAATCTATTTACCTCAATTGTGTTATATTATAGTTCATTTTCATACTCAATTGGGAATAAGGATTCATAGGTATAAAATACCATTACTATACTAGGGTATCTTAGAGCAATCGAATAAGAAGCTTCTATTAGATTCATAAAACCTTTTTGTCTATCCATCTCTTTTTCAAATATCTAAAAGGTAATTTATAATTATATGTAGTCTAGCTCACCATGATATGCTATTTTATGAACCCAAAACCAATTAATAAGTTTTGCTTCCATCATATTTATCTCTGGCACCCTGTTAGATGGTTACCACTTTGGGTTGTTTCTAGACATATTGAAAGGCCTATTGCACCTATGAATCCAAATTTATGGTTGGTATTCTATCTAAAAATGTTACTCATGCACTTATACATGTTCATAAACTCAATTATTAATTCTTACATCATTTGATAGATAATTTTTGGTTTTATATTTATGGAGTCAAAATCAGTACCCTAGTAGTATTAACAAGTATCAAAGATTGACTCTATCTATAGTGATTAGATGTATGCATATAATTATTTAGGAAACTAAGCTAATGATTAGGTGGATAATGGTTCAAATTAAAATTGGTGTAAAACTATTTTTGGTTTTGGCCCATAATATTATAATTTTCATTTGGAATTAGGTTAAACGATAGGAAAATAGGACCAAAATGAAGTGGGGCCAAGGCTTGTGACTAGGGGTTCAATTAATTATCAATGTTGATAGCTTAAGCGTATGCTAAAGGTAATGTACCAAAATTGGTAGCTATACATAGGAATACAAAATTCATAGCGTCCATGGAATTTTTATACCTTTTAAGGGCCAATGCCTTACGTTTGTAAGCAACCTCAAGTTAGGTATACATTTTTTGGAACCTTGCACCAAATGTCAAATTAGATCATTTAGTTATCTTATCATATTTAATAAGTGTTGGTATAAAATATTTGAACTGGTGAATTGGAAAAATTATGCCAAAAAGATATTTTGATGTTGGTCCCAAGTTGTAATTGAAGTTTATGGAATATTGAGAAACCAATCATAGGTTGCATCTTGTAATATGAAGGGAAAAATTTTGCATATCACATCTTCATGGATTACATTCAATATTCCCAAATTAGTTTTAAAATAATTGATATGTTCTTCAATAGTCTTACCTATCAAGGGAGAAAAGAAAAAAATATACTCAGGGTTTATGGGTGGATCATGCATGTCTCTAGGGACATTGATAGTGGAACTGATTAACTAAGTTTGGGCCATTGGGTGTAATGGAAGAAATGTTTATCTTCATAGGGAGTAGTATCGAGCCTAGGGTCTCCTCTTGACACCTTTATCAGACCTAAAATTTATACGGGTTTTTAAAGGTTGGTATAGCAATTTAGTGTTTGAAGTAGACCTTGTTAATTTTTTGGGTATATCTAGTGAAACTCAAGTGATTCTTTTCAAAGAAATAGAAGTGGAGGTTTAGACCTTCTAGAACCAAATAATTATTATTGGTATGGGTTTTATGCACACCAATGAACCTTAAAAATTATCCTATAATGTTTTAAGATAATTGAAATAAATTCACTCTAAGGCATGAGTTATGAGGTATTAAGTTTTGTAAACAAGCTATTGGTGGAATAGTAGTCAATGAAGCAATTATTACGATAGATGGGTTTGAATATGGATTAATCTAAATATAATTTAGATGGGTGGATTGATTGTGCATCTAAAATAAGGTGGCTTTAACCAAAATAAACTCAAAAGAAGGAAAGTTAAGGCATAAAAGAAAACATGTGGACCAAACAAGATAAAACCTTTCTAAGTTAATTCTTAAACTAAGGGTTGGATAAGCAAATAGGAATTGATGCTTGCTACAATATGGTATAATCAAACCAAAAATAAAAAATAATTAAGAGTATAAGTAAACAATAATATAATAAATTTAATCATATATAATCAAAGGTTTCTATGTTTGTAAGATTTCATTTGCGTATTTACAAGGGGGATTATGATTAATATACAAAAAGAATTCAAGTTAGCAAGAGCATAATATGAATAACTATATTTAAATTACAACTCATGAAAAACTAAAAGACTAATATATTATAATGATAGAACTTCTTACATGATTCATAGGTTTGGAGAAGAATCAAATTTTCACATCAAGAATAACTATAGCATAATCTGTATAATTTCCTATTAATCTTAATAGCCAAAATTCTCCTCCTTTTGGGATTAGGAGGATACAAATATATTTAATCTTGGGATGGGAATGCCTCATCTCTTGAGAAAAGTATAAAATTACATGTCTAAAAATAGAATGATGTGTCAATTCTCATGAAAATCATGCATGTATAATGTTGTTTTCCCAAAATATAATTCCTTGATTATAATATAATACACACACATATGTATGTATGTATGTAATATACATACATACATACTTATGAAAAATAATATAGGAACTAACAATTCCAACTTAGTTAAATCATATAAATACATACATATTTAAGGGGATGCTAATGTGGCATTGTTGGAAGAATAAAATGATGGGGTAACAAATTGAACTAGATGAAACTAATGTAGTAAATTGAGTTATATCTAGAACAACACTATCACTATAGATACATTACAAGTTGTCTCCAAGTTAGTTTTAGAAGTGAGTATTAAAAATGGCACATATGTTGGACCTTTCTACATTTTCACTACTTTAAATCTCAGAGAATGAGTACCTTTAGGAGGTGGAAATGGTTCCCCTAACACTTAAATTGATTAATTTGTTGCCTCCATTTGTAAATATAAAGTTAATTTCTATATATTTTATTACCATGTGGCTTCTTTTACCTACTCCTAGGTGCCTAGTCAACATCATGAAATAGATGTCTCTTTTGCTTGATTTTGGGATTGGTATTCATGTCTTTATTATCTCCTTATGTGGTTAAGGGACATGTGTTCATTTATCTCTAATATATTTTTAACTAAGCTATGACCTACTATAATTTTTTCTTTTAGCCACAAGTTATTAGAATGATGACATTTGGATAGCTCTCACTACTCCACTTTCCTATGATATCCCTATAAGGAAATCTATTGATGTCACCTCCAGGTGAGAAGGATGATGACATGTGGATGAATCTTACTAGTCCAATTTCCTATGATAATCCATATGAATAACTCTACTAATGTCACCTATAAGTGAGTGGGATGATGAGAGGTGGAAAGAGTAGATCAACTTTGAAATATCTTACAAAAAATTTAAGCAAAAAATAACCTATTCAAGACACAACATAGGTAAAAACTGACTAAAAGCCTAATATGCTATCTTAGATATCTATTATCTTATAGATCAAACATGTACATAAGTACCAAATTAAAGGAAAACAAAAGGTAAAAAGTGAATCATATGATATAGCTTATGCACAACTTTGATTCTCCTATAACTTTAAAAAATACTAAATTTTTTGAAATGACCTTAAGTTTATTCTTTTCAAATTCCACACCATAAAATTTTGGTTCAAAAGACCTTGAATTAGGATATTTAATTAATAGTGGGTCCCTGTTTGGATTTTAAAATGTGATGTGTGTTTTAGGGCACACCAACATGTTCACTAGATCCTTAGAATATATGTTATTTACTTTATGTTAGTATATTTTTTATTTGATGAGTTAAAATCTAGGTTTTATAGGGACCTGGGACCACTAGAGTGCAGTACAAAAGTTTTAATAGGCTGTAAATAGGGCCAAGAATTTTAAAAAAATTACAGTACCAAAATAAAAGCAAAAAATAGGAAACCAAAATAGAATTAAGAGGAAAACTCCTCTTGAGGGTCTTCAATGTCTATAGTTTCCTTTGCTAGAATGATCTATTTTTCCTTTGAAACTTTTGCTCAACTGCAGTTTCTAGGCCCTTCAACCACTTCACCAAGGAAGATCATTATGGGGAACTTTTTTATTTTAACCTGCATGGAGGTCTACTTAAGGGGGACCCCCTTGGGGAAGCTCTAAGGAGGGGATTTTAAAACCTTTAGTGATTTAAAGGTAGGGGAATAAATGGGCTGAATAAAAAGGACAAAAGCTTGAACTGTGGCTTTGACCTATCTATGAAGTGAATTCTAGTCCTAGATGAGTTTGACCAAACCCAACCCTACTTTTTAAACCTTCAAATTAAATTTATTTAGCTACATTTTGTTATTTTCTATCTCATCCATCATAATGTATTTCCTTTTCTAGGCTATCTTCATAAGGGTACAATAGTTTAAGGGGGAGATCATCAGGGGGACTTTGATAAACTATCTTAGGGGGTGTAATCAGAGGGATAGAGGGATCCCTTGATGGGATAATACACTAGGGTGTCCTCCCCAAAGAAGGAAACCCTAGAGGGGACCTTTGACAATAAAGGGATTAGCCATGCTTAACTAGAAGGAGAATCAAACATTGGTGAAAGATGGGATTGGTGTCATTCACTTGGTGCAAAAGGATGATAATCTCAAGGTATTTTAGTAGAAAGTAGGGAAAAATAATTTTGTAGCCAATGAAATTTTTAAGAACAAAAAAATAGTGGGAAAATATAAGTGTATATTTAAATTTCAACGTCATGTACTGCATGATTTGAAGGCAAATGTTAGGCTAGTAGCATGAAAGATCAGCCTATGGAAAACTTTTTTTGTCCATTTGTACAAAGTCATTTATCCTAAAATAATGTTTCAATAACTCTTGTTTTTTTATTGGTCTTTGAATGTCTTCATGCCTGCACATGACATTCTAGTTGCTTCACTGATGTGATCCTACAAAACATTGATAGTGATGCCGCAGATGGTCACTTTCCATTTATTTCAAGCCACCACAAAGTTGTGAGTGATATCAACATTGTGTTTCATAATTAGTTTCTTGCATTTTGTGAGTCACCCCTTTCTTAGCTTTTTCCATACTATCTTCTATTTTTGGACATCCTTAAAAGAAGTAAGTTCTATTATATCCCTGTCACTGTCCATAGAGACTGTGTGCATAGAGCTAAAATGAAATTTTTAGATAGGGTGAATTTAAAAAATCATGAATGGTTTGGGAATCCCACCGAAGTCTCAAAAAAAATTAAGTCCCCTCTTTTTAGAATAATTATGGATCTGCCTAATTGAGATCCACCCCTTTGAGATGAGGTCATACACATACAGATAAATGATTTTTTTAACTCACATTGGTGCCTTCAAATCATATGGCATTAAAGACATTAGTATTTAGAATATAATTTATTTTATAGATACACATATGATACACATAAATATGTTAGACCTTTCCTCTTCCTACATGGCAAAATACATTGGGAGAATCTACTTCCTTAATCAAAATTGATACAAGTTATATTATTTTATGATCAACTTTCCATTATCATGTTAAACTTATATACTAATGTTTACACATGTCTATTCTCTTGATTATATCTTTCAATGTGTGTTTGATATGCAATGTTACATGGCATTTTATTCTATCACATATATGTAAGGAAGAGTAAGATATTCTTATATTGTCTACTCATCATTCATTTATTCATATTGTCACTTCCTTGAGTGTATTTTACTTTCTTGATATTGTCTTGCTTGTGGAACATTTGAATATGATCCTTGATTATTGGCCCTGATACCACTGTACATTTATTTATTTTTCTATATGGATGTTAGAATATGTTATTTATTTGAGTGTGTAGAGTTTGATTATTCCCCTTGATTATAGTTTCATTAGGCCTCTTTTGTGTGATATTGGGTACTTTTCGGTGTGTGCTTGATTATTTAATGATCTTGTATTGTTACTTTATAAAATTTTCCATGATCTATATCATGCATCTTAGGTATGTTTGTGACTACATATTATGAGTTTCATTGATATATATATATATATATATATATATATATATATACTTAGAAATGATACTCCTATATGCTACATGATTCATACATAACTTATATAGGTATTTTATTATTTTAAGGTAAGGTAATTATTGATGCCTAAATATGTATCACAGGTGTCCAGAGTGTTCAAGAACACTTCTCATTTTAGAATCCTAAGGATTCAGAGCATGAGTTTTAGGTTATGATAATACTATTATATATTAATGAAATAGTGGCAAAACAAGTGAACTGTTTCATAATATTTGGTGGTTGGGAGCCACCATGGCCAAATATTAGTCTATGAAAAATATGTAGAATGCTATGATAAGAATGGTGAATCATGATCAAGAACTAATCTAAAGATTAATCTAAGATGGATATTTACAATGAAGATTAATCTAGAGTGATCTGGTAGAAAGAAGCAAAAAGAAAGGTAAGGTAGAGAAAAAATATTTTTGATCTTCATTCTAAATATCATGACAAAGTTCAAATGTTATCTAGGCATGCACTTAGCCAATGTGTGACATGAAGTAGCATAAGCTCAAATCCTATCAAACATTAGGAAAACATCTAAGGATGGTGTGGAATAATACAAATAAGAATCAAGTTAATTTTAAATATTTACCCTTATATGAAAACAACATTAGCACAAATTCAAATAGAGTAAGCAAACAAAATGAACCTAAGACTTTAAATTAACCTAGCATTGGCACAAGTTAACAAATTTGCATTCAAATGTACAATCGAGAATTTATAAGAACCATTCAAATCTAAAGATCAGAACAAAAAAGTAAGAGAGAAACTAGGATAATAAAGGACAAACAAATTTTGGACAAAGTTTGTAGAATTCCTTACTTATGTTAATGTCTCAAAAGTTAGAAAATAGTTTTTGGCTCAAAAATACCTCCTCATTTTATAAATGGTAATACTCATTTTATAAAATGCAAGGTAGTATACTGGTTAGTCATATCCAATTGTAAAAGTATAGGTGTCAAGGGTAGTTGTCCTTTTACAAAGTTCTAAAATACACTAGAATTTTCCATATGGACTAACCTATAGGAAATGTGCTTTAAAAATTGCACATGCCTTTACAAAATAATATTATATTTTCAACTATTACAATTCTTTTGTATAATATAATATCTTAAGTCAACTTGATTGAATTTGGGGCCTTTGTGTTGATGAAGTCCCCTATTGCTATTGTAGTATCTTCAATACTCTCTCATGTTGTTTATCAATCAACTTTAAATTAACAATAGATTTCATGAAGAGTTAATGCTCCTAATGAACTAGGTCTCCAACATACCTATCATTTCTTCTTGAGGCCTTTTTAATGCTTATAGCTTCAACAATACTTTCCTTTGCTATTAGGATCATATCCATGACCCTGTTGTTGTCAATTTCAAATTTTCCCTAGATTTTGGTCCTCACATCCTACATGACTAGGGTGTTTTTGTTCTTAAACTCTTCATCTATGATGAGGCCCATGGATTTGAGTGTATTTATTTTGAGGATCATGGTCACAAGGAAATGTTACATCCTATCTAAAAACTCCTTGTCATCCTTAAAGAGGCTTTCCAAAATTTCAGAACATGTGTTCAAGCTCCTTATCTTATCTATAAGTAATCCTATGATTATGTTCAAATGAGCTAGGCTGATGGTTTTTAAACTAAGGATTTAATCTTCTACCAAGATGTTGATCAATTCCTTCTTTTTATCCCTTAAATTATACTAATAGGTGACTAAGTCCTTGGCATATGCATCCTATTGCCCCAATACATTTTGTCTAGACCTTGTAGAATTTAAGGAGTCAAAAATATCATAGAAATATGCCTCAAACATATTTATCATAGCATCCAAAACTGATAATATAGCTTGTCCTTCAAAATTTTCCTTTTGCCTATGTAGATTTTCTCTTTGTTATTACATGCCCTTGATGGTAGCTTATAATTATGTTGATTGAGCTTGGGCCAATTCAATCATATTCTCCTTAAATATGGGGTTTTCATTTAGTGTTTGTCCTTCAACAAGAGTTAGTCCAATGAATGGTTCCATTTTCTAGAAAGTGAACTCTTCTCCATGTATCATGTCCTTATTTTTAGTAACTCTTTATAACCTAGTTATGGTTGGGTTAAACTTGAAACCAATTAAAGATTGTCACTTGAGGAGTAGGGGTTTCAATATAATTTTCAATTGATTATTCTAGAGTAACCATCCTTTGCTTCTATTTATTTTTCAAATCCACAATCCATGGCTTGAGATCATCATGCACATTTAGGTTTACACACTTGGTTATTACCCAGGGATGGTGTATAGTTGGAATTTTATATAACTTACCATATATGAACCATTTATGAATGGTTGGTCCCTAGATTGGGTTATCATCACTAAAAAGGTAAACCTCACTCAAAGGATGAGTGAGGGTTAACTTGGGTCTCTTATTCCATGTTAGGACCAATGTTGGCTCATCTTTTCTCTCCAAGGAAGGTGTGGTAATAGGGACTAAATCCAATGCAAATTACTTTCCCTTCTTTTCTTCTACTTCCCCAATATGATTTTCCTCTATTTTGACTTCTTCCTCATTTGAATGATAAACACTAGATAACATTTTTATTGTATCCTTAACCATTTTACCTAGGTCTAAGGCTATCACCTAAATATCCTCAACTAGTGACCCTAGCTCTATACTTAGGCTAAAGAAGAAGCAACTTCACCAGGTCTCCTTTCTTCTAACCTTAGTGCCTCAAGATTTTGGATCTTTTTTATGGTTTTGGAGGTCTAGATGACTCTCTATTGAGAAAATGGTATTTTTTAGATCTTAGTTACCACATATCATGACTTTTTTATGTTCCCTTTTCATCTAATATTATGGGGTGATGTTGAATTTATTTAATCTTTTCAAGACCTCAATGAAGGAAGAGGATTTTATTTACATTGGGTCATATAATTTGGGTTGGTGTTCATAAGTCATGTTTATCAATTTGGCCTTCAGATGCCCCTTGACCTTTTCTTAGGGATTGCACTGTCTCAGTTCATCTAGTTGTTGATCGAAAGAGGTCTTGTGTCTAGTTTTTACCTCTACATTTTCCCATTGCTTGAATATGGTACTAAAAATAGTAATTGGGATGTTATGGAGGAGTCCTTTATTCTTGGTTCTACACAGACCATCTATACCATGGAATAATTAGTAAATTACATCTTATTCTATAAGCTTGTTGGGGACATAGATGGGTAGCCTAAGGGATTGGACCTAGATTACTTCAAATTTGATGATGGTGAAATATGGATAAAACCATATGTGACCAATGGATTTGATTTATTTATTGACCAAATGACTAACTCTTTCCATTGTATTCTTAGTTATGGCCTTAGTTAAGGATAGATAGACATAGTTACAAATGAAATGGATGTAGTTCCTATATTTGAATATGTATAATTTTGAATAATATTAGCATACTATCTATGTCACTTTAGGTGACCATTCTCTAAGGTTGGGTATTTTGGTGGTGGTGACCAAGGCATCCAACAAGTATGATATCATGTAAAATTGACCCCTAGTCTTTTTCTTGATAGTGAAAATATATCTACACAAACATGTGCTAATAACTTCACCAAGGGGAGGGTGAGCTCCATTTCAGCCATAAAATATACCAAGGGAACCTAAATTTTATCCACATAGGTGGTGGTCAGATTCTCACACATCTTATTCATCAAGGTCATAATCATATTAATCCCAGGTCTGAATTGGCTAATTGAGATGTTGCCATTGAAGTTCAAGAATAATTGAATCATAGAATACAACCATAGGATGAGGATGGTATTTAGGTCATTTTCCATAGCCTAATTTTTAATGGTGGTCATGTTTATTTGGGGCTTAGTCAGTTTATAATATTTCTCAAAAGCTATGGTAGAGACATAAACTATACTTTTATGAGTGTGCTCATTGATTAACATGCATTTATCAAATTTTCAATCTTTATAAATGGGAGAGAGAACATAAATGTGAGGTAATATCATAGGATTGACCACTATAAAGTGTAGGCTTGTCATCTAAATAACCACTATGTTATAATATCTCCTTCTCATAGACAAGTTCTTCTCCTCTTCCCTTGTGATGGCCAATTTCTCCTCGATGGTCTATAATAGCTTAGACTAGTTATTATCTCCCATGATTAGGGTGGTATCATCTAATTATGTATCTTTTAAGACAATCCCCTTGGCATCTAAGTTAGATATATCTCCACATCTTCCTTGGAAGTACTTTTTTGAGCTATCATGGTCTAAATTACATCAAATTACTTATTAGTGGATTACTCTTCAGTTTTGGATTAGATTAATTTGGCTCAAATGATGATTCACTCTTCTGGGTTTGATTGTATTAAATACATGTCAAATTAGGGATTTTACATGAGATAGGGCTTTTTTACAAGTCTTCTCAAAGCTTTAATGATGGAAGCTTATTTGAACGTAAGTGAGTTTGTGCCTTATATTTGGTTTGGATCCTTGCATTTATACCTTTACCTTTTTGAACTCATAAGATATTTAGATTTATCATTTTTTTCTTATGTGGCACCACCGTGGCATCTTCATGGAACTTTTGTGTCACTTTGCTAATTAATTTTCAAAAATTGACCATTGCTTTTTGAAAATCTTTCTTTAATCTTGCACTATTCACTTATCTATGGGAATCAACATACCTCATTGATCTTGATCTATAATATTAAATGTCATTAGTCTCGATCCTATTAAAATGTCCATGTTGAATGGATATCTTAAAATTGATGTCTATGCACCCATCATTTGACGTTCATGCGACCATATTTGATGTTCATGTGACCATATTTGACATTCACATGACCATTAATTTTTAGGTACCTCTCCAGTAATATTTGTTGAGATTAATTTTTACGTCTTCATGCCCATCATTTTTCATCCATGTGACTATCTTTGACATATACATGATTGTCAATTTCTAGGTACCTCCTTGGAAGTCTTATTGAGTTTGCTACTTGTTGCTTCTAGGTTCACTCTACTTCATGCATGCCCCACTTGGTAGCTATATAGATCTTATACACTTCATAGTTTTTCATGTCTATCAGGTTAATACGCTTCACCATGTGTTAATCTTGTATCTTTTCATATCTTTGTTGAATGGTCAATGTCCACTTTACACTATCAGATTACTTCTATTTGGGCAAATGTTATCCATTGGATCATGATCTAAGGGATTCACTAACATTGGCTTCTTAATATCCTATTGATGAAATATGACACTTATTATTTTGGGGCTTTGAGTTGTCAATGCTCATTATACTCCATTAGATCAATCTTGTCTGAGCTAATGTAGATCATTGATCTCAAGGACATGCTAAGGGTTTAGCCCTTTTTATCATGGCTTTACTTTTCAACCAAAATTATGCACCATTGGATATTCTCATCTAAGAAAACTTTCACCATTCTATCATGATTCATCGGGTTGAGTGAGATTGGTTCTTGTAATTAGTATTCCCATCTTTATCTCTGCCCATTAGATTAACTTTGCTTGAGAAAATGCAGGTCATTGATACTATAGACAAGAATAATATTTAAGTCATCTCAAGAATAATATATAAGACTTAAGCTAAGTTTTTCATTTGTATTAATAAATGCAAATGAATATTTAGGCTAAATACTTAAGCTAGGTGCAAGACATATTAAAGTGACCTCACAAATTAAATTAGACTTGGCATAAAGATTTAGACCAAGATTAGAGACATAACAAAAAAAACCCTACAAATAATAAAAGATAAGTCATAAGGTTTTAACCTAGTGTTTAAAACTTTAGGGTAAAGCTTTATGACTTTGATATATAAATGGGACCCTGCATTAGTTAGACCATGATAAGATAAATGGAACAAAGGGACCAATCATAGAATTTTTAGACTAAGGCTTGGTTGTGTTGAAAAACATGACTAAACCTTAAGATAAAAATTAAATTAAGTCAATGCATAATTGACTATTCCCATGTAAAAGGTTCCTACCAAATTTGAATTTAAAAGGAACCTAGGTTAAAACATAGACTAGGGTTTTATCAATTCATATGTGAATTCCCTTAATCAATTATAGACCAAAGGATACCAAAACATTTAAAAATAAAACATTGAATATTTCCCATTTATAATTAACTCCATTGAAACTACAACTTGAAACAAAAAAATACAATATTATCAATTAGATCAAACTAGAGTCATGAACAAATAAGCCAACCAAACCAAGTGCGGATGATTTTCAAATAAAAAAATACACAAACATGATAATGATATTCTTGATCAAATTAAAATTTCAATTTGAGGTAAAAATTTGCACAATTTGACATAAAGGTCCCCAATTTTTAGAAATGGGGTTATGTTGACCTAAACAAATGGTAACTTCTAAGGAAACATAATAATATGTTAGAATCTAGAGAATCTGGTTTATACCAATAACCAATTTATTCATTCCATTTGATAAAGTACCATTATTGAGATAAATACATGGTTAGAATGAGTCTTGAACATGAAAAATTAGGATCAAATATCAAAACCTAGTCATGCTATGTGTGTGCTTTGATTCCACTTACTATTTACCATGAGATTTGGGAAAACAACTTCTAGATTCATGAACTTGACCATTAACACTGACTTCTATCATATTTAAATGTTCATTAAGAACCATGATTTAGTTTAGGGAAGGCTTGGTCATTGCTTTACTAATAGATAAACATCCATAGTCCTGATCAAGATAGATTTGGATCCACTCAAGGCCTTGCTCCACTTTCAACTAGGTGTTTATAGCCCTGATGGAGGTTACCAGAATCACCTTTGTAAAGAAATTTATTCGATTTTATAATAATGTTCTTATTTTTTATCCTTTTCAAGTCATTTTTAGATCTTTAGCAAAGGTTTGGAACCAATTTAACTAGGTCTAGGAATTTGGTAAAGTGTTTTATCTTTAGATAATCACTTGTGGGTGTAAGGATATTTATTAAGTGCAAACATGATATTATCCTAATAATTCAAGATTTCATCCCATAGGTGAAATCTTTCTTAAAACCAAGCTTAGACTATAACAATGTTCAAAATCAAAAGGAACAATTATTCCAATCATTAGTCTTTACTAGTTTCTCCAAACTATAACATCAAGCTCACATATTAATAATCCATGATCAACCATTACTGAAAAACATACATGCATTCCATAATTATGGAGTTATTTTTAAGAAATTTGGTAAACTTTGAGCTTAGGGATGTCCATAAGGACTTTTTGAAAGAAAAGAATAAGGTAGAGAAAGCAAATATAACAAATAGAAATCAAACAAATAGAAAATAAGGAAATAAACAAACAAATATATATAAACATATTTACAAACAAGGGATAGAAAGGAAATAATAGAAAGAAACTAAACTAGGCTACTACAATAACTATAACTATTTTTATAGTCTTCCATGAAGACTCTACGTGGGACAATAGAGAAGTAGTGATTGAGGTATTTCCCATTGGTGGGTAGTGTGAACTTTGCTCCCTATAATTTTTTCAGCTTGGAGGTATTGTCTCCAAGTATCATGACTATCTAGTAGGGACCTATCCACAAAGGTGTGAACTTCCCATGCTTACCCTTAGGCTTATATGCCTTGTAACAAATAAGAACTAAGCCTTCTTGCCTAGACATATTTATTTTTGAACATTTATCAAACCACCTCTTGACTATGGTTTGACATCTACTAAAATTGGCAAAAGCCTCTTCTCTTGCATCTTGCATTTGTATGATATATATCAACCTTAAACTTACAAGTTATTGGTCCTCCTCCATGTACTCTTGCATGAACCTATATATTGTCATCTTGAGGGTGATGGGGAAGATGGGATCTTGACCATAAACTAGCAATAATGGTGATGCTTTGATACCTTGTTTGATTCTAGTTCTATCTACCCAAAGGGCATACTTAATCAACTTGTGCTATGTCCTAGGTTTATCGACTATAGACTTATTTATAGCCTTCATCAAGTGCTTATTTGTTGATTCAGATACTCTATTAACTTGTGGATAATGGTTTGATGAGAACTTGAGGATGATGCTATTATCATATTACCATTTTATCTTCTCTATGGATATAAAAGTAGATCCATTATCACATACCAGAGATATAAGTGTCCCAAACCTAGTGAATATGTTTTCTTTTAAAAATTTGATCACCTCTTCAGTCCTACATTATTTATTTACCACTAGCTCAGTCCATTTGGTGTAGTAATCAGTAGCAATAAAAATATACTTGTGAAAATTAGAGGAATTGGGGTTAATAACCCCCACAAAATCCATCCCCCATTGGGAAAAGGGTTTATCAACCATTACTAGTCTTAGTGGCATGGTTGCCTTAGGATCTTTAGGGTTGAAGACTTGACATGAGTGGCACTCTCTCACATGTTTGTGATCATCATTGAAGATTTTAGGCTAGTAGTAACCAAACCTTAATATTATGTGCACTGTAGTCCCTCTGGATGAATGTCCACTTCCCATTTTTTCATGGAAGGTGCTCATGATCTTAGTTGCTTCACTCTTAGAGACACATATCAAGTAACTAAATTCAAAGTTATTCCTATACAACACTCCATATTTGATAAAAAGTGAGCTAATTTGAGCCTTAGATCTCTCCTTTGTTATTTACTTAACCCTGCAAGATAATAACCATTGATTATTAAGTGGATAATGGTATTATACTAGTCATTAGGTCTAAAAATTTATTTTTATACATGCATAACACTTAGTTTGGGGTTAGTATTGTTAATCAATTGAATTAAACCCTAAAACCTTACCAATTTGGTAGTCTTCATCTCAACATCATATTCTTGGAGCATAGACATCCACTTACCTCTTCTTTCTCCTAGTTCATTTTGACTTAGCATGAGCTTGGTCATAGATTCTATTAGAATGTCATGCACCTTATTCCTAAGGATATAATACCTAAATTTTTTTACTAACTTGACTAGAGCACATGCTTGTTTCTCAATACAAGAGTAGTTTAACTCAACATTTTAAAGGTTAGTGCTTATAAAAGCTATTATATGATCACAACCATCCATTTTTTGAGTTAGAAATACAACTATTGTATGATCTAAAGCAAAAGAGTAAAGACAAAAATATTTGGTGAATTATGGACTTATCAGTATAGGGGCTTGTCCAATTGCCTCCTTGATATCCTTGAAAGACTTATTTGTCTCTTCATCCCAAGTGAACTTAGCCTCTTTCTTTAGCATGTCATTTAAAGGTTTCACTATTTTTGCAAAACTAGAAATAAACTTTCTTACAAGATTTATTTTACCAAAGAATGACTTCAATTCCTTCCTAATATTAGGGGGATCTATATTAGATATTGCATATACTCTATCAGGGTCTATAGAGATTCCCTCCTTAGTGATAACATGTCCTAATAGTTTTCCCTTAGTAATAGAGAAAATAATTTTCTTTGGTTTGAGAGAAATCCCATACCTTCTACATCTTTCAAATACCTATTATAGGTGCATAATATGATCTTTCCTATTTTTAGAAAAGATAGTTAGATCATCCATGTATATAATAATGCATTTACCTATAATACCTTGAAAAACATGATTTATATCCCTTTGAAAAGTGGAATATACATTTATCAATCCAAAAGGCATTATCTTGTAGGAAAATATTCTCCACTTGGTAGTAAAATCAGTCTTCATCCTATCTTCTTGATTTACTAGCACCTGGTTATACCTTAAAAATCCATCAAGAAAGGACATCATGGTAGAACTAGAAATAATTTGTATTACTTGGTCAAGGGAAGGTAGGGGGTAATTATATTTATTATATGATATGTTTAGATTTATAAAATAAATGCATAGTCTAATTTTCAACCCAAGTTGAATGCCTAATGGGAAACAAAATCTTGGCATCTAAGAGCTTCTTGACCTCACTATATATCAGTGGTTCTAAGATCAGGTTGATAGGACTCTATTTTTGTCTAAAAGGTTAGCATTTTTATTTTGAAGGTATGGTGTGAGTTATGACCTTTGGATCAAAGATATTTAGGTCATCATATGACCATTTTATGATATCATAATATTTGGTCATCATTTCTTCAGCTCTTTTGGACTCAATGCTTATATAGTTTGTATCAATATTAACCATTTGAGGCTGACATTATAATCCAAGATCAATTACATTATAATCCTTCCCACCTAATTTAGGAGTCTTGGTGGCCTCAAATATTCTTTTATAATAAAAGAGGGATATTATTTTAATTCAATTGAATGACCTTGTCATTAAGTTTGATTTCACCTTTAAGGAAACTAGCCTCATTAATAATGTGACACTCAAACACTAATGAACTAGTCATAAAGTCTATGATTTGTTGATCATCAATAAATACCTACAAGTGGTTAAAAATATTTAGAACTAAGGGACATGGGATAAACTCAATTGTAAGGCTTTGTAACTTGTAACTTTTATTGGTGATGCAAAGCTTTTCTCCCTAGCTTGTAACTCTTCTTTCTCTTATTTACGATATTGTCAATCTTTCTTGGCAACACTAAACTTGTTTGTCCAAATGGACCAAAACATAAATTCCTTGATTAAAAATATTTAAAGACAATTAAAACATTAAATATCCTTCATATAATTCATCTTAATCCATCTTTAACATTCTTTATCTTGCATTTCATTCAATATTCTCTTTCTTTATTAATTCATTCATACCCTAGTTCTTACAAACATGCAGCAATGATCCTATGGGTTTTATCACATGGTATTATGATTATAATCAACTTATATGTGATAAAATAAATATATACACACTTATAAACTCACTGTATACCTTCTTTAATGCATAAATCATCTCCTTACAACTTTGCCCTATCTTTTCTTTAATCATTGTAGCCTTTTTGTAGGAAATAAATACATAGTATGGAAAATTAGATATAATTTTGAGAATAAAAATCTAAAATATTTTTTTCCATGTCAAAATACACTTTAATCTCAAATTTTGTGCCTTAACTCTCTCAATAGGTCCACTTTCTCTTTTAGACCTATTCAACTAGCACTTTTTCTAGGCCTAATGCACTCCAAACTCCTTGAATTCATACCTATGGATCTATACTCACCTTAAAACATATAAAATAATATAGGTATCCTTTAAAATACTCATAATACTATTTTTTTAAAAATTTACATGGTTATAAATCATTTTATACACCAAACCCTATAATCAGGGTTTCTAGGCCATTGTCAAGGCTGATAGCCTATAAAAAGGCATAAATTTATCTATATGAGGTTTATAATTTAAAATAAAACTTAATTAGGTATATATATACCATTAAAAACTTTAAATTTTATATATAAAGTTATAAAAACTAATAAATCATTTGTAAACACAAAAAACTCAGTTTAACAACTTTGTATTCCACTAGTAGGAATAGGGTAATCAAGGTTTTATTATCTTTCAACATTTATAGTTAATAAAAAACATATTATAAGGTTATATATACCTTATATGACTAATATATACCCTTTAAAACCTCTCCTTTAATCCAAAACAATAACCAACACAAAGATATAGTATGCAAAACTCTGTTTTAGATGGACTGTATGGTTCTAATGAGTAATATCAATGATTGACTAGGACCATAACAAATATTGATCATATATATAATAAATAATATTATATTAAATTACTCATAAATTTTCTATTAATAATCCCACACAATACTTAAGTGATAAAAGGATCCCAAGCTTAGACTCTTCGTTAAACATAACTATAGGTGGGCTTTTACTATTTGTCAGTCTTGACTATCTCCATAAAATGACTAGTTTTCACTCAAAGGAAATCAAAACAAACATTGAGTTGATTTATTGTGTAAATTATACAATAAATACAATATTTATTGACACATTATGTTCTCTATCCTAATACACAATGTGTGCAAACCTTGCATGGACTAATGGCGTACACATAGAGTTATAAATGTTTACAACTTCATTGAACCACATTAAACTGCATGGCATACATTAATATAATACAAATAATTGTTAAAACTCAAGCATACATAGTACTCATGAGGATTATTTTTAAAAATTTCATGTTTCATTGATGTCCTTTCATAAATACATATTTGAACTTAAATATAGTCCTCAATTTTGCTATGGTAGAACTCTCTCCATGTCTTCTTGACCCTTTATGACCTATTTTCTTCCTCTTATTCCCTTACTTAGATACAGACAATAACACATCTAATTAATATTATTAAATAGATTCTCAAACATGCTCCATAACTATTTCTTGATCAATAAACTCTTTATGAACTTCAAGACCCATGTAGGGTGGCCAATATTATAAATGCCACCTCATCCTTTCAACTAGACATATAACTAAAAACCACTCTAGAACATTTCAAGAGACCTTATATGTCTATAAAAATATTATTCAATATTTACATAACATAAACATTATATTAGACCACTAAAACACTCTCAATCCCTCATTAAACAATTTGAAAATTTAAATTAAGAAAAAGGAGGAAAACTTCAAATTCAAATTTCTCTCACATTCATGACTTCAAGACCACTTTTGGGCATTCCTAAGATGACCCTACATCATACTCCCAAGGGGATAAAAACACTTGACCTCTATATTCTTCTTCATTCAAATATTCATACAAATGTGTGTGTTCCTTGCTGCCACACCTATGCCTTTACTTCTTCTTCCATGTGTTCCTTTGCTTTTGATTCTATTGATACTCGTAATACTTCTTGTAACTATAATAATAATTATTTATTTGATTTCTCTCATGATCCTCTTCAACCTTTATGACATTTAACATGCATTACCATTATATATCAATCTACTTCTCTAACAATTCTATTGCTGCCTCTTCATTAATATACCTAATCCATATCATGATCTCTTCCTCTTGTTGGTATATTGATGGTAAGTGTTTTCATTAATGTCTGAGAGACATTAGCAGTGACAAATTGGTTTGGCAAGTTAATGAGATAGAACATGGTGGCCTAGTGTACTATGTGATGCTTACAAGGGTGTGTATGGGTGTCCTAGGTGGATGATGTATGGATGATTGGAGCTTGGTATGATGATGTTTAACCTAATATTGATGTGTTATATGCTCAAGGGTTGACTTCATGTGGCCTTCATGAAGTGTGCAACTTAGTTTATGCCTTGTGGGCTTGACCATGTGTGGTTGCCTATGGGGTTTTGAGTACTTTATCTTATATATCATGATGAGGAGATTAGTATTATTGGAATATGCATATTAGACATGTAAATGATACTAAAAGGTTAGATATATTATTTACAAGAGGTGGCTATTGGTCTACAAGGTAGTTTGGTCATTGGCCTAGTTGGCCTAGATGGGCTTGTGAGGCCTTGCAAAGGGTCAAAAAGGGATTTTAGAATGTTTAGAATGGGTTATGCATGAGTGATGCAACCCATGAGAGTCATAGGAATATTGAAGATATTTTTAAAGAGCATGGAATTTAGTTTATTCATCTTGGTGTGCTAGCAAGGGCAAAGACCTAGTGAGATTTGACATTCATGCTTGGTCAAAAGGGTGGTTAATTTGGTTTGACAGGTTGATTAAGGTTGTGGATAATATGTTAATGCATAAAATGGCCTATGATATGTCTTGGGTGCTTATAATACCTTTTAAAGTTAAATGAGCTCATTTGGTAACTTCTTGAGTTGATTTTTTCATTTTTGCCTAGGTGTCTCAGATGGGCGAGTAGGCAAATTTGTGACATCATCATTTGTATGTACAGAGGATTCAAACTAATCTGGTCATAGGGGTTTGTAGAGTTTTATTACTAGTTACCATGTTATAAATTTAATATATTTAGGTTCTAAGGTGAAGAATTTTTGTTGGGTCAAAGTTGACCTCCCAAGCATATTTGCACACTCCAACACAGTCAAATTTTGATGTTTTTCTCATGACCATTGGAATTCAAAATTTGAATTTGCTAAGGATGACCATAGTTTAGTTTTCTTGCTATAAATTTTTATGGAGATGGAATTTTAGGATGAATTAAAAAAAAATGGTAGATAACTCTAAGGGGGATCCAAAAAAGGAAATTTTAGGTGTTGACTATCCATACATCTTTATATATTATTGATCACAATTGACTATGTGTTTGACTTCCTTGTGAAAAGGTGTCTAGTGAAGGTTTTCAAATGGTATTGATATCAAATGGATGTTTCATGATGTTATAATTATTTTAAAGTTTTATATACATCATGAGAGTGATTTGTAATGATTTTGGAGGTTTGACTAATTATTTTGTTGGTCAAACATTGATTGTAATTTGGAGGTACCTTCATCTATGGGGTTTAGTGCATATTGGCAAAGTATGTTATGTTTTGGCATTATTGATGTGATAAATAATGTATGTGATAATTTGAGAGTGTTCTAGGGGTCTTTTGAAGTATAAATATACGTTTGAAAGTGGTCATATGGTTCGTTTGTGCATGGTAGAGTGGCAAAATTGAAAAGATCTTCTTGAGACCTATTTGGAACCATTTGAGACTTTGTGATTCTAGTGGACAACTTATTTTAATAAATTAATATTTCCTAAGTTTGTGAAGGGTTTTATTAAAATTAAATCAAGCTATGGTATGAGTCTTGGCCAACCTATATGAATACATGAATGATTCATGTATATATACAAGGCATTTGGAGACGTGAAAGAGAGACTTGTGGAGTGAGTGTAAGTGAGGGGTGAAGAGAATAGAAGGAGGAAGTGTAGAGAGGTGTGAGGCCATGAAAGACATCAAAATTTATTGGTAAATGTCTAAAATTATATTTGTAAGTCTGGAAGAGTTTGTCTCCATGATGATTTTATGATATTACTAGGTATGAGAAGTGTTTAAGTAAGCAAAAAAGAAGAGTTATATGCCTATTTGAGAGGTAGATTTGAGGGTATTACAACAAGATAGGTTCATGATCAGGTGTAAAAGACATAAGATCTAAATTATTCATCATATATTAATATTTCATATAGGTGGTGTGTTTGTGCTCATCATCAAGACAAGCTATTTCTTGTCACCTAAGGGGTTGGTGCTCCTTGTGGAGTTAGTGCTTCACAAAAGGATCTCTTTTTTTCTTAATCTTTATAGGACAATAGTCCATTATTTTTTTAGGCTTGAGAGTGGTTTTTATACCCCATGAGAGTTTCCCAATATATATCTTGTGTCTTGATTTCTTGATCTCTCATAACTATTTACTCATTGCTATAACTATCTTGTGCTTCTTATATGTGTTGATAAGATTGTTTAAGAGGTTTGAAAGATAATAAAGGATTGGAGTAAAGATTGATAACCACTAATTCACTCCACTTCTCAATGGACTATACCTATATCATTTGGTATCATAGCATAAGGTCCTTTGGAAAAGGTCTAACAACCTAAAGGTGATCCTAAGGAGTGAGGTATGGATGGTTATGAGTGCACACAAGCTAAAGATGATGTTCTTAATTTGACCAAGAAGGAAGATTTCTCTAAAGAAGATGTCTTATGCAATGAATTTATTTAACATAGAAACAAGGTGAAATTTGATCATGCTGAGGTCATAATATTCTTGGAATCATGAAGAAGAAAAGAAAGAATAATCATCAGTTGAGACATATGCATCTTGATGATCAAGGTGAATCTCTTAAAGGAAGTTTGAATGGTTGCCATAGGTCAAAGGGTACGAAACAATGTATTTGTTCTTATACAAGGTATGGTATTTACTTTCTTTATTGGCTATTTTTCAAATAAACTAAGCATACGACAATGGAAAAAGAAGAAGAAGAAGAAGAATCTCTTATGAGGAAATGTGCTTAGAGAAAGCTTACAAAGAAGAAATGTGAAAAATATGTTGACATAAGGCTTGGTAGCCTAGTGTGTTGATTAGGATGAGACTAGGGAGAAGAAGTTTGGTAGATGTGGAGCATGGCATGAATTTGTATGACATGTCTCTAAGGTTATGAGATCATTTGAAGAAGTTTTAAGGTGGTTGCCTTAGTTTTCAGTCCTAGACCTAGTATGCATAGTGACATAGTGAGGTCTAAATCGAGGGTCAAGGTAAGATTCCAAGATGGTAGAACTCATGTAATCATGGATTGTGGTATGATATGGTTGGTCAAAGGTTTTTACCAAGTTTCAATCCTTGAGGAAGAAGAGAAAGAAAGATAGTACATTGAGAAGTATTCTATACATGCAAAATAGAGGTTTCCTAGCCTAAGAAGAAGTTTGTGATGTTCATCGGCATGTGTAGAATTTTCATGGTGACCTGAGCCTTTTGGGAGAGATATCACATGGACAAAAGAAGGATTTATAATTATTTTTTTGTGGATTGAGGTACAAATCTTTATGAACATTCGTTAAGAATGTAAATTGGTCAAAACCCTTATAGTGACCTGATTAGAGAAAGCTAGTTGGATATGGCCCTGAATGGATTAGTTGACCAAGTTTGAATATTGTATTCTATAGAAAACTCCTACAAGTACCTCTAAGTGGTAGAGGTGTGTTAGGGCAGTGAGCAGAAAGTATATTAAAGTGATGGTTTCTAATGTTTTTGATACTATAACAAGGGTTGACTGAGTCAATGCATGTAAACTATTGGAGGTTAAAATTAAAGACTTGTTCTTGATGTCTATGGATTTTTTTTGGAAATTTTCATCTTTTATGTCAATCATTTTGAGAATATAAGTTAGCTAGTTTCTAAATTTGTAAATAGTGACTAAAAGCTAGTCAAAGTGAATATGTGTTTAGAGAAGTGTTCCAGGTGAGTAAGGATGAATCCAAAGGATTGGGGTATTTTTTTAAGACCTATGACTTATGTTCCCTTGATTTTTATGTGAGGTTGATGACCATACATAGGAAAGAAGGTGCCTTCAAGATGAGTTGTCTGAGTAATGAGGATAGTAAAGGAGTATGTCTCATACAATGTTCTTCATTTATGACATTATAACTCTATATGTTTGTGATTGAAAATGTTATAAGTATGTTTGAGGATCATGTGAAATAATTATAATATCAAGGAAGTGTTTTCATAAGTGTTATATGTCATGTTCACTATGACTATGTTTTGGGCCAGTTTGATTGCTTCAAGTATACTAAGTGAATTTAAAGTTATTTTACCTAAGTTGAGGAAATAAATGAGTTTGAAGATGTCAATAAAGTCTCAAAGATTCATGAGAATGCATTATAAGTCCATTTTGTTCATATTCAATATTGAAGAGTCAAGATTTCTTGATTAAACTTTGATTGTGTTGGACCAGTTTGAGTGGTCCTATTACAGAGGTGATTTTGGATGCTTGGACCCTGAGTGAATGTGTCCAATTGACATGGAGAAATTTCTAAAAGTAATGAATTATCTATTCATGTGTTTTTTCAAGTAGGTTGTTTGAGAAAAGTACTAGTATGATTCTATTATAAGTTATACTTTTCTATGTAAGAAGGCCTAAAGAGTGAGTAGGCTAAAGAGATTGGTTTGAAGAGTGAAATGGAGTTTTAAGTAATTTGGACTCATATGGATGATATAATGGACCTATTCATGTGACATATTAATCTTTTGAAGTGTTGATATGATTGTGTTTGATTTGAAATGATTCAATAGTCTGAGAATGAAAATAATTAAGTCATCATAAGTAGGGTTCTGAGTTTTGTATGTCAAAGGTTGAAGATTGGTGTTGGTAAAAGTTAATTATTCTTTATCATAAAGGAACAATTCCTATTTAGCTATTTGTAGATCCAATGGTTGAGAATATGAGATGATTTGATGGAAGGTGTCATGATCTATATCAAGCATAAATGACTTAAGAATTTTATTTGAAGATCTATAAATCTTTCATAAGGAGAAGCAATCAGTTAGAGGAGTTACTTTAGATTGCTGAGGTTGTTTGGTTATTTAAGAGGTATGTTCAAGACTTTTGGTCCTAAAATGAAAATTTGATCAATTTTTATTGCCTTGGTTGAGTAGTGATTTGAAGGAGAAGGATTAATCTATTTATATGAGGTCATGAGGAAGATATTCATGAATCATTCCCTTGTGGTTTGAATCCTTGATGAGCTCAGATGTGAGTTTTATGGTCAAAAGTTAGAGTTGACTAATTCTGGTAGTGATGACTACCTAGAAGGTGACCAAGGTGATATTTTGGTGAATTATGATGGATATAAAGCTGGAAATGGGTGATTAAAGTTGTTTTTAGCATTTCAAAGGAGAAAATATGGTTTGGAGATGTTGATGAGGTGCTCAGATGTGATTTTGACCATTTGGTCAAGGTGCCTGCTATATATAATAGGTTTGTGTGCCTAATTTTCTTAATTTCAAGGGTCATCTAATTAATGAGGATGTGTCATGAAGAATTTTTTACTTATGAAGGTTTTCACATGTGTTTGATACATGTTCTAGGTGGTTTCATAGGTTGATGAATCTTTTTATGCTAGGTGGAGCATTTTGAGTGGTCACTGGCTTCTCTTCTCAAGAGCATGTGTTTAGAGGCATAAAGGAAGTCCATGTTTCCAAACTTATGGAAGATTTAAATTTGGCATGAAAGTGATTTTTGATGGTCTCTATGTGTGTTATCCAACTTAGGTGTCTACATTAATTGAATGTTGACTTTTGACCAAGGGTAAACTTTGAAGGCCTAGTCTTTTAGGCATGTTTGGAAAAGTGGTCAAATTTTGGAGTTGGAGGCTGGATGCCTCAAAATAAATTGAATGGGACAAATGGGTATGTGAATAAAATTTTATAGTGATATGGAAGTAAGTATAATTCGTTTTATTTAATTTTTAGCTCACTAAGAAGCCTAATTGGCTACTAGGCTTGTGAAGGAAGTATAGAGAAAAGGAAAAGTTTGAGGCTTAATTTTGGTATGCATGAGGGGGAATGGTATTGGTATTCAAATATGAATTCTCATGGCTTGAAGTGATTAGGGTAGAGAGTTATAAGGCTATAGTTGCCAGATAGGGCTGTAAGGGGTCTAAATAGGCCTAGTGAAGAAAATTAAGATTGTTGAAGAAATTTTCCAAACCAGGATAGTATTTTTTGGTTATAGTTGAGCATGTTAGTCTATTTTTAGAATTATTTAGGTGTGTTTCTATGCTTAGAGTACCCTTGGTGCTCTATGTGGTACCTTGAAAGTGATTACAAGTGAGCTTGTATAGATCTTTGGTGCTCTTATTGTTGTTTGCAATAATGGTATCTATTCTTGGAGGTCCTATAGGTGTGAATTGGTTATGTAGATTTAGATAGAGCCTTTAAAGTGGATCAATGTCTTAGGTGGATCTATGTTACCTTGCAAATTAGTGATAGGTCCAAGGATCTTGATGGTTCAAAAGTAGTTTCTAAGGGAGAGAAACTTCCAAGGGGGAGTTGTGCCTATTTGAGGTCTGAATGGTCCATTTTTAGAAATTTTCCTATAGGTGATCATGATTTCATGAGTGTTTTTTATCTCATTTGTTTATTTTCTATGGTGCCTAGTATTGAAGAGAATCCACTTTATTATTTTGGCAAAGGGGGAGAAGTTTTGGAGTATTTCCATCAATGATAAAGGGGTATATTATTGGGATATTGATGGTAAGTGTTATTATTGATGTCTGAGAGGCATTATAAATGACAAAGTGGTCTAGTAGTTTAGTGAGATAGAGCATGGTGACCTAGTTTACTTGGAGTAATGTGATCCTTGCAAGGGTGTGCATGGGTTTCCTAGGTGCATGATGTATGGTTGAATGGAGCCTAGTATGATTATGTTTGACTTGTGCCTAATGTGTTCTATGATCAAGGGTTGACTTCATTTGGCCTTCATGAAGTGTGCATGTTAGTTTATGCCTTGTAGGCTTGACCATGTGTGGTTACCTATGGGGTTTTGAGTACTTTGGATTGTATATCATGATGAGGAGCTTATTATGCTTATAATATGCATTTTATACATGTATAGGATGTTGATAGGTCATATATATGGTTTTCAAGAGGTGGCTAGTGGTCTAGAAGGCAGTTCAGTGAATGGCCTAATTGGCCTAGATGGGCTTGTAAGGCCTTATAAAGGGTTAAAGAGGGATTTTAGAATGTTTATGATGGTATATGCATGAGTTATGGGTCCCATGAGAGGCCTAGGAATCTTGGAGAAAGTTTGGAAGAGAATGGCATTTATTTTTTCATCTTGGTGTGCTAGCAAGGGCAAGGACGTAGTGAGATTTGGCATTCATGCTTGGTCAAAAGGGTGGTTGATTTGGTTTAACAGGTTGATGAAGGTTGTGGATAATATGATGATGCCTCAGAGGGCCTATGAATTGTATTGGGTGCTTAGAGTACCTTTGGAATTGAAAATATCTCATTTGGTAACTTTTTGAGTGGATTTGTTCATTATTACCTAGGTGTATCAGATAGCTAAGTAGGTAGATTTATGACATAATTATTTTCATGTACAAAGAATTCAAATAAATATGATCATATGCATTTGTAGAGTTTTATGAATAGTTACTATTTTAAAAATTTAAATCTTTATGTGTTAAGGTGAATAAGTTGTGTTGGGTCAAAGTTGACCTCCCAAACATATTTGCACATTCTAACACAGTCAAATTTTGATGTTTTTCTCATGACCATTGGAATTCAAAATTTGAATTTGCTAAGGATGACCAGAGTTTAGTTTTATTTCTATAACTTTTGATGGAGATGGAATTTTAGGATTAAGTAAAAAAACAAAGTGGTAGAGGACTCTAAGGGGGATCCATAAAAGTAAAATTTAGGTCTTGACTATCTATACATCTTTAGATATGATTGATCAAAGTTGATTATGTGTTTGACTTCCTTGTGTAAATGTTTCTAGTGAAGGTTTTCAATTGGTATTGATATCATATGGATGTTTCATGATTTTATAAATATTTTAAAGTGTTTTAGACATCATGATAGTGCTTTGTAGTGATTTTGGAGGTTTGACTAATTATTTTTCTAGTTAAACATTGATTGCAATTTGGAGGTACCTTAACCTATGGGGTTTTAGTGCATATTGGCAAAGTATGCTAGGTTTTAGCATTAAAGATGTGATCAATAATGCATGTGATAATTTTAGAGTTTTCTATGGGTATTTTGAAGTATACCTATACATTTTAAAGTGGTCATATGGTTCATTTGTGCATGGTAGAGTGGCAAAATTAAAAAGATCTTCTTGATACCTATTTGGGACCATTTGGGACTTAGTGATTCTTGTCTATGACTTGTTTTAATAAATTTGATCTTTAATAAGTGTGTGAAGGGTTTTATTAAAATTTAATCAAGGTATGGTATGGGTCTTGGCTGACCTATATGATTACATGAATGATTCATGTATATATACAAGGCATTTGGAGACTTGAAAAATAGACTTGTGGAGTGAGTGTGAGGGGTGAATCAAATAAAAAGAGGAATTACAGTGAGGTGTGAGACCATGGAAGACATCATAATTTCTTGTTGAAGTTCTAAAGTATGTGTGCAAGTATGGAAGAGTTTGTCTCCATGATGGTTTGATGATATTGCTAGGTATGAGAAGTGTTTGAGTAAGCGAAGGAGAAGAGCAGTTATATGCCTATGTGAGAGGCAAATTTGAGGGTATTGAAACAAGAAAATTTCATTATTAGGTTTATAATACATTAGAGATGAATTATTAATCACATATTGATAGTTATTATTGGTGGTGTGTTTGTGCTCATCATCAATACAAGTTATTGCTTGTCACCTAAGGGATTGGTTCTCCTTATGGAGTTGGTGCTTCACAAAAGGATCTCTTGTTTGATCAATATTTATAGGAAAATAGTCCATTGTTTTTATAGGATTGAGAGTGGGTTTTATACCCCATGAGGGTTTCCCAATGTATAGCTTGTGTCTTGATTGCTTGATCTCTCATGACTATTTACTCATTACTATATCTATCTTGTGCTTCTTATATGTGTTGATAAGATTGTTTGAGAGGTTTGAAAGATAAAAAAGGTTAGAGTAAAGATTGATAACCAATAATTAACCCCCCCTCTTAGTTTAATATACATATATCACCTCTTTGGACCATTCCAAGGTCTCTTTCTTGTTCATAAGCTTTTCATACACATCTTCTACCCTACTATCCTTTATCATAACTTCTTCTTTCTTAACTATCCAACTTTCCACCTCTTCACCTTGCATTTTATCTTGATGGATTATGAATTAATTCACATGTTATTCTCTTAACTCAAGCACTTTATGTGATTATTTATTCTTATCTAACCCTATGAACTCTTCGAACAAACCTATGGTGTTTTGATAGAACACATCATCTTCATTCTCAAAATATTAATAAAAAACCACATGCATTTCATTACCTGCCATGTCTTTATCTTCCACATCATATTATATTTTATTCTCTTTATTTTCCCACTCTTCTCCATCAAATAAATCTATATATTCAAAGTGACAAATCACCTCATATTTTGTTGCACTTATACTCTTCAATGCATCATCATTTTCTTCTTTATGGACTGTTGTCCCATCATCTTCTTCATGCCAATCATACTTCTCACTTTCTAATTATTTACTTGCATTCAAAAATAACACATCATTGTTAGAATAAAAAAAAATTAGGATCTATTTCCTCTCTCTCAACTTTCCTGATAAGTTGTGTCTTCATCTCCTTTAACTACCCCTCCAAATATTCTATCACCTGATGGTTCTCTCTCTTGCAACCTTTCTATAAAGCTACGCTAAAATATTTTCATAATATTGATTCCACACTACAATATATATACATTATACATCTATATAAACTCTTTTTACATCTTGGCTAATGCCTCTTTCAAATCCTTTATCTCCTTTTCCATTTCTCTCTCACTGTGGATTTCATATTTGACCCTATCTCTCACTTTCCTCTGTACTTATCCCTTCATATTACTCTCTTAAGTACCTCACTTGGGTACATGATATATCTTATTTTTTTTAGGTCTCACTTGGATGACTTCCCTCTTTTGGTTCACACTTGGAACCTTCTATATCAGACCTCACTTGGGCCTTTCAACTTCTTGTCCTTCACACTAGGACTTTTCTCTCTCTCTTAAGCTCTATTTATGAGATTATCTCCTCTTTGAGATTGTTAATAGATATATTTTATATAGGGATAACAACTTAATATTTAATTATCTTATTTATTTCACCTATCAATCATCATCATAAATTCATTCATTCAATAAATCAATCACAAATGTCTCATACCTTCTCTTTTTATGCCTTCTCACAAGACTCTTTTCTACTTCATCCTTGCTTGTTTACCTATAATATAAATGAAAAATGAAACATAATAATCATGTTAACACCTATATATAACTTTCTATATCATCTAGATGGATGTAGAGCTTTCCTCCCTAGCCTACAATTCTTCATTCTCTTATTTGCAATCTTGTCAATCTTTCTTGGCAACTCTAAACTTGTTTGTCCAAATGGAAAAAAATACAAATTAATTGATTATAAATATTTAAATACACTTAAAAATTTTTATATCCTTCATAAAATTCATCTCAATCCATCTTTAACATTCCTTATCATGTATTTCATTCAATATCCTTTTTCTATATTCTTTCATTTATCCACTAGTTCTTGCAAACATACAACAATGATCCTATGGGTTTTATCACATTATATAATGATTATAATAGCCTTATATGTGATCCAATAAATCTATCCACACTTATCAACTCATTATATACCATATTTAATGCATAAACCATCTCTTTACAACTCTGCCATATCTTTTCTTTAATCTTTGTAGCCTTTTTATAGGCAATAAATACATAGTATAGAAAAGTACATCCAATTTTGGGAACAAAAATATAATTTATTATTTTCCATGTAAAATTACACTTTCATGTCAAATTTTGTGCCTTAACTCTCATTATATCCACTTCCTCTTTTAGACCTATTCAACTACCCTTTTTTCTAGGCCTAATGCACTCTAAACTCCTAGAATCTGTACCTACAGATTTACACTTACATTGAAAACTTGAAAATAAGTTAGGTATCATTTAAAATACCTATAATAATTTTTTTTTGGAAATTTTCCATTGTTAAAAATCATTTTATGCACCAAACCCTAGAATCAAGGTTTTGAGCCTACTATTAGGGCTGGGAGACTATAAAAAGGCAAAAATTTATCTATATGAGGTTTTAAAGATCAAATCCACCGAAATTAGGTATTTATAGACCATAAAAAACTTTCCCTTTTAGATATAAATTTATAAAAACCCATAGATCATTTATAAACACAAAAAACTCAGTCTAACAACTCTATATTTCACTAGTAGGAGCAGGGTAATCAAGGTTTTATTGTATTTTCAACATTCATAAGTAATAAAAAACCTATAATAAGTTTCTATCAACCTTATATTACTAATAAATACCCTTTCAAACCTATCTTTGAATCCAAAACAAGAACCAATGTAAAGATATAGTATGTAGAACTCTATTTTAAATGGATTGTATGGTTCTAATGAGTAATATCAATGATTGACTAGGACCATAACAATTGTTGATCATATATATAATAAAAAATATTATATTAAGTTAATAATACATGTTATATTACTAATCCCACACAATAATTAAGTGATAAAAGGATCCCAATCATAGACTCTTCCTTGAATAGAACTGTAGGCGGGCTTTTATTGTTTGTCTTGATTATCTCTATAAAATGACTAGTTTTCACTCAAAGGAAATCAAAACAAACATTGAGTTGAATTAAATTTAAAATGATACAATCACTACAATATTTTTTGACACATTATTTTATCTATATTGCTACATAATGTGTGCAAATCTTGTATGGAATGATATCATACACACAAAGTTATAAATGTTTGCAAATGCATTAAACCACATTAAATTGCATGGCATACATTAAGATAATACAAAGAAATATTAAAGCTCAAGCATACACAATACTCATGAGGATTATTTTTCAAAATTTTATCCTTCATTAATTTCATTTCATACATATAGCTTTGGACTTACATATAGTCCTCAACTTGTCACAATAATATATTTCCTTAATATTATGAAATAAACTCTCAAACATGCTCCATAACCATTTCTTCATGGCAAGCCTCTTTCCATGTCTTCTTGACCCTGTCTACCCTATGTTCTTCCTCTTATGCCCTTAATTCAAGCCACACAACAACATATTTCCTTAATATTATGAAATAGACTCTCAAACATGCTCCATTACCATTTCTTAATCAAGAAACTCTCTATCAACTTCAAGACCCATGTATGGTGGTCAATATTATGAATGCCATCTCATCATTTCAACTAGACATATAACTAAAAACCACTCTAAAGCCTTTCAATAGACCTTATAGTTTTATCAAAACGTTATTCAAAATTTACATAGCATCAACATTCATTTAAACCACTAAACCATTCTCAATCCCTCATTAGATAATTTGAAAATTCAAATTAATAAAAGGTAAAAAAAACTTCAAATTAAAATTTCTCTCACATTCATGACTTCAAGACCACTTTTAGGCATTCCTAAGATTCCCATACATCAATTAGGCATAAGGTTGGTTATAGATTATTTAAGTTTATCAGTAGCCTTGTTTTCTTCCCTAGGGATTGACACAATATTGTAACCATAAAAACATTCAATTAAGTCCAACACTCTAAATTTATACTTCTTGAGATATAACAACTTGCATTGATATTTACTTTTGACTTGATTGACCACTAGTTTAGAATCACTAAAAACTAATAGTTCCTTGGCCTCATTTCTAATTGCAAATTGTAATCTAAGAATAGGGGCTTCATACTCAGCCAAATTATTAGTGCATGAGAACTAAAGTTTTTAAGAGGAATTATATTCTTTCCCAATGGGATTTATTAACACCACTCCTACTCCAAAACATGATTTGCATCTAGCACCATCAAAATAAAGTTTCCATAATCTGGGCAAAACATGATAAGTTTTAGAGTTATACTTTATGGTGTCAAAAGTGTAAACACTAATATCTTAGTTAAACATGTTGACATTCTCATTTATTTTATTGTATTTAGTGACCATATGTTTTATTTTAGGATCCCTTTCTATCCTGATCTAGTTAGGGACTCCCTTCCAAGGCAACCACATATGTGAACAATCTGTTGACATATAGCCATTCAAGCTCCTAGTCCAGTCTCTACTCATTAACATCCCATAATAATTAGGGATGCCCATCAATTGGATATCAATAAACTATTGGATCTTTGGATTTGAGGTAATCTATAGTGAACATTCAATAATTCACCCATCACTTTAAATCTTGATTTATCTAATTGAGTTACAATTCTATTAGATTTAATGGGAGTCAAACATAGTTGTTCAAAAATACCCTTAGGCATAATATTTATAGATTCACCAAAATCTAAAAAACAATTATGTAGATTCTTACCAAAGATCTTGACTATAAGTAGGAAAGGAGGAACATTTGCCTTGATTTTGAGTATTGCAACATTAATATGTGTAGAATTTTGATATTTACCAAAAATTTTAGACAAAGATTCAAATAATATATCCCTCTATTAAATAATCTGTGCTAAATCATGCAAGGTGATGTTAGACTTGATCTATTTCATGTCCTCTACTATGTTATACCTAGTCCTATTAGAAGGATTATATGTATTAGCATTAGGTTTAGAAGTACTTCCCATATGAGGCTCTAGATTATTGTTTGAGGTAGTATCAGGAGGGGTCTCAAAGCTATTTTAAGGATTTTAAGTTTTCAATGGTTGTTTAGTTTCATAGTTTCTTATAGGATAAGTATTCTTTAGAAATTACTGAAAAACATGAATCTCTTTAGGAATATCCTTGGGCTCATTGTCCTCTTGGAAATGGAACTCAAATGTCTCCACCATGAAAGTTGAATTAGTAGATCTAGATGACATTGAGGAATAAGAAGCACCTACATCATAATCCTTATTAGTTAAAACTTCAAAAGTATCTAATTCTTCTTAAAAGGCTTTAAAATCATTACAAAATTCAACACAATCTATTTTGCCATGCTTACACGTGCAATGAAATCTACAATAGTCATGTAAAGAAACATCAATAATATTTATATTAGGCACATTATTTATATAAAATGGATCATTATTATTATTTTTATGGTAACTATCATTCTAAAATCTGTTATTGGGCCTATTGAACCTTTGAAAGGATAAATTCTTACCAGATCTCTCTCCAGTATTACTTACTTTTGTAATTGAAGGAAGTCAGTGTTAAGATTTTGAACCATCTTGAGGATAGAGTCATTCTCATTATTTGGGGCCTCAAAATTATGAACTTGAGTATTATAATTAGCTATATGAATTAAATCTTTCTTATCCTATGGATGAGATCCATGGGCAACATTGTTTAGTAATCCCAAGTTTTAATTAGGGTGAGTGTTGACCAAATTTGACCCTATAGTTCAAATTGGGGCCCATATAAGAAACAAATTGAGTTTTATGTGTTTTTAGGGGTATAATATTTTTCATGGGGTGTATTATAAGTTATTTGATGTCATTTAATGTCATCTTAGCTTTATTCTTAGTCTAATTAGTCAATGTGTCGTTTTGAGTCATTTAAAAGTCATTTTAGGGGTCATAAATGCAAGTGGTAGAGTTTTTAAGTTATCCAAGTTTCTTAATTTCCTTAAAAAAATTGAAAAATTTAGATTAACTATTAGTAATTTTATATCCATCTGAATCATATAAGTTATTCAATTGAAGATCAAGAAACCAACTAAAAAGAGGGAGTTTGCCACTTATATGGCCCATGAGGGAAGGTGACACATGGGATAAGGTCATGTAATTAATATTAATATTCCTTATATATATTTAAATTATTTAATTACTATATAAGTTCAAAAATTTAGCTAAAACCATTCTACTCCTTTTTTACCCTTCTAGACACACATAACCAATTAGTAGGTTTGTGCTTGGTACATTAAGTTGAAGAAATTCTAGGTCAAACACCTTTGGGAGGTGAAATTAAACTAAAATATATTAATTTACATAAAAATATTTTAATTATTTGGCAAATGTTCTTTATGAATCATCCCTTACAAGTTGATTATGTTTTTCTGATTGCTAGTCTGTGTACCCTATAGGTTTTTCTTTGGTTTGAAGAAGTTTGTAAAATCTATTATCTGAGGTTGATTAAAAATGATGTCGGATTCCTTATATGATGATCCATATTATTATTTTCATGTTTCAAGGTGTTTTTATGGGAAAATCAGCTTAGATTGTAAGTGAATACACTATGTTGTGTTACAGGTAATTTTTTACCATTTTTAGGATCTTCATGCTTGATCATGGATTTAGAGGGTTGTGATAGGTAATTTTTCATTTTTTAAATGTTATATTCATTCAATTTAAATTTAAAATTAATTATCCAAATCAAAATTCCATGAGGTTATAGTTAATTAGATACATATTCAACTCTTAACGCTTCCTCACTCTCAGTCATGATTTGTAAAGGTTATGAGAACATCCATAAAAGTGTGATGAAGGTTTTAGAGCTATGGTATATCCTCTTTGAACATGAAATAGTGAATTTATCTTTAATATGGTAAATAAAATGCTATGAAAATCATACTCAGTCATATATACAATCAATCTACCAGAGAAAATGCACCTATAGGTGATCTCATAGAGGTTTCAAATGTTGAAATGAGGTGTAAAATATTGCCTCAAGATTTTGACATCATCATCCATTGTTTGAGCCCTTTGGAATATCATGGAGTTGGTATAATTTAAAATTCATGATACCAATACTCATACCATTTCACATACTACCTTCATACCATTCAAGGTGCATGTATAGGTGCTCTCATGAAGACTAGTCACATTGGAAAGGAGTGTTTGAGATTAATAATATATTTGAAGTGTGAGGAGTGAATTTTGAGGTATTGGGATGAATATATAGTCAATTGGTGGTCAAGACAATGAAAACTACCTAAACATACCTTTACTTCATGTATATGACAACATCCACCTATAGGTGGTCTTAACAGAGAGGCATAGGTGTCATGAGTGCTGGATCATTAGGTAAAACTCTTCTTGAAGCCTTAAAATTTTATGTAGATCATAATAGAACTATGTGAGGTGATAGGGTGGTAATAAAATGTGATAAACCTTTCCAAGGATAATTTCTACAGGTTTAGGGATCAAATCCCTAAAAACACATAACAAAGCACCATAGTATTTTATTAATATCTTATGATAGGGTTTCAAAAGGCTTTGAGGAACCTCAATGGACAAAACTTGTATCTTATACATGGGATAAAATATTTAAAAATAAAGGGAGTGATTTAATAGTTTGGTTTTATTTCTAGGAGGGCTCAAACTTGCACCTTTTACCATTGATTTCTTGTATTAATATCTATAGTTTTGAGCCCCAAGGTGACCCTTCCTCCAAGGTTGCATACTAGACCATACCTTCACATTTGAATGGTTCCAAATGGTTGAAATTAATATTGTTGATCTAATGATAATAAAGAGATAATGATATATTGATTTTGAATAAAGCACTACCTATAGACCTTTTCATCACAAAATGTACATGTACAGGGTTTGGATATGCAAGGTGACTCTAGCACCCAAGTGTTCAAAGGGAGTCTATCTTCATGATTTAAATATTACATCAAGTTAAAATCATATCAAAAAACATATATGATCTAAGTATAATTAAAATAAGTTATAATTCTATGTTTTAATCCTCATTTACACCTATAGGACCCCAAACAACCAACTATAGTTGACTGAGGGGTAGAGAGCAAAATTGGGGCCTCTTGATGATTATATAACATAAAAATGAAACAAATGGGTTTATTTAGGCATAAAATGATGAAAATTGACTCTATGGAAGTTTATAAACATCTTTCTCAAGCTGAATCATAGAAATCAACCTACATGATTCACTGTTAAGGAAGACAAGTAGGGTAACACAGTCTTGACTAGGCAAGCAATATGAGGGACATGTGAGAGGTTAGAGAGATAAATGAAGGTTATAAAACCTTCATAAAAAGTATAAAATACTAATTAAAACATAATTATGGATTTTTAATAGATAAATAGGTTTTAAATGGTAATACATAATCAATATATGACTGTCATACACAAAGTCCACCTTTTGCATAGTCTATCTTGGAATTTGGGGGAGTTAGAAGGTCTAAAAACCTGACAAAAGGATGAATATTTATAGAGAATGTATTTAATAATTATAAATTATTATTTTTTATAAGAAAATATGGGAAGTACCCTCTATTTTTTCTTAGATAGAGGGTACTTCCCCTTATCCATAAACTGGTAAGTTTGAGAAAGAGTGACAAAGGGATGAGCCAGGAGTTGATTAAGAATCAAGGAGAGGTTTGGAAAGTTGGAAAAAATATATTACAACATGGTATAAAAATAAATAAAAGGTGAAACATAACTATAGTTGAGTTTAATGGGTCACTATAGGTGGTCCAAACCCACAAGAGTTGCAGCCAGGCCTAATGGGCAAGGTTTAGGCCTAAAAGCCAAATGAGGGGTGAACTTCATTTCCAACTTTGGGTAAAACTTATAAATAGTTGGAACATGTTTATAGGAATAATTTGGATATTTATTAGGTATTTTAATGTATGGGAGGCCATGTAAAAATCATTTTTTTCTTTAGGACAACTCAAGCCTATGAAAATAGAGAAAAGAGCTCGATAGGGTAACTTTGAGTACTCATATCTTCTCTAAAGCTTTGCATGGAAATACAAGAAGTTTAAATATTTTATCATGCATCATAATAATTTATATTATGGAATTATTTTTCAAGTTTAATTCCAATTTTTTATGAACAAAGCCTAAGAGTGTCAAACAAGCCTAAACCCTCCAAAACACTTGGTAGTGACCAACTTGGGAAAATGGAGTAGTTAGTGCACCCAAATGGAATATTTTGCCTATAATTATGATTTAATGTTGTATAATACTGAGTTATGTTCCCTAAAATCAAGATTAATTATATTGAATCTATATAGATAGGGTACAAAATTATTATTTTTGACTATTTTGTGTTTTGTCTAAGTTTTAGGAGGTTTCAAGAGATGAAATAAAGTTTGGGAGGAATATATAGACTTATTATAACTAATTATGGCCATTTAATGTTACATAAAAACTCCTAATCATGATTTAAAATAGCTTTATCTTAGCCATTTAAAACTATCATAATGAACATGGTAGCTAGAAGTGTGAAAACTCCAAGTGGAAGTGATTTTAAGGTGTGCCTAATGCCTATAAGGCCATGGAAGGTATTTAAAAATGTTATTCACTCCATACCATGAATTTTAATGTAAAAATGATTCATTTTTGGAAGCCAAGTGTGCAAGGTATGTGAAAGAAGATTTATTTTGACTATAGATGGTGATAGCTCATTTTGGGAAGATTCTAGATGATCAAGACTACAACCAATGAATGGAGAGGAATGTATAAAATCCTTCCCTCTCATTATAATCATAAAAACTATAATTATTTATTTTAGGGTTGTTTAAATAGGGCTAAATCATAAAATCAATTTTTTGATCCAATAAAGGGAATTTCATGCCATTTTTCATAAGATTCATGACTTGGAAAGCCACTTGTCACTTCTAACCTTGCATGGTCCATTTCACATTCCACTATAATTAAAAATTAACTCATTTTATTATATTTATAATTGTCCTTGTGACTTTTTGACTTATTTCTTCTCTCTCTCTCTCTCTCTCTCTCTCTCTCTCTCTCTCTCTCTCTCTCTCTCTCTCTCTCTCTCTCTCTCTCTCTCTCTCTCTCTCTCTCTCTCCAATTATATAAGAACTAGCCATTTTGGCCTTTGTAAACTATGCTCCACCTAAGTATTGTGAAGCCCTGATCATTTGCATACCATGGATCAAAAAAGAATACTAATTTCTACCTATTATATGACTATTCATATTTTTTTCACTTGGATGATTTATTTTTATTAGTGATGACTTATTATTTCCTTTGCATTTTTTTTTCTCACCTACTTTTATTTGGAAAGCTTTTTCTTGTAGGTCATGTAAAGTGTTCTATGAAGTGTCAAGGTTAAGTGAGTTAGCCTATTAAATAATGTTATTATATACCTCTTTTTAGTCCTCTTATCCTAAACATTCATCTGTAACCTCATAATGAAATATTGATGTGTAAAGATATATATTGGAGAAGTGTGTATTTGGTTAGTCCCTTGTTCTCATGTGTAACATGCAGTTGGTTGTTAGTCATCAACTAATTTGGTGTATCACCTCCATTATGGTATTTTAATTTTAGTTTTATCTCCCCTTCCCCTCATAAACATAGGTATAATAATGTTCTATAAGTGGTATATCAAGGGAACTAGCCCTATCTAGAGATTCACCTCATTTTTAGGCTCACCCATAGCCTAGAGATGTGTTAATTGTGCCACTTGGATGAGGAGAGGTGAGACATATCCTAAAATGGTGAAAATCCAAGTGACAATAATTTTTGGCATGCCCAGTAAGACCAAGATCTAAGAAAGTGGGAATATTGTTGGTGTGTCTTTCCTCTAATCATCTTTTGGAAGCAAGAATGCTAACACTAATGGTGACTTTGAATGATAAATTTTGGTTTTAAGCAACCAAGGTATATCTATTGGAAAATTTTGATCATTTTTTTTGTTTCCTTTGAGATATGGGGTTGATATGGATAGCTATGGCCAATAATCCTATCATGAACCTTCTTACCATTCTTTGTATGAATCACCTTTTACCCCTTAATAGTCTTATCAATCCTATGAGCCATGGAATAGCAATAGCCCTTCATTTCCCTCTCCATATGGACACCATGTTATTAGATAACCCTATGAATAAGGTTAGCAAGAAACCTATCAAGAAACACCTATATATCAGTCCTAATATGATCCCTATCATTCATACCATGATGTATATTAGCCTCAATAGTACTACTATGAGTCTTTTCATATGAAATTAGATTATTCCATGGATTATAAACAAAGACATTATTGGTAAGAGGCAGCTCTTGCTTATGTATAAGCTAGTACTTTTAATTAGTACAAGAATTCACTGCCCTATGAGATTATTAGTGTTTTTATCTTTCCTAAATCCACTCATAAGCCTTCTCCTACCCCTCATTATCTATTTTCAATTCATTAACCTTCCACTTCACCTAATAATCCACCTCCTTCACATGATCCTATCCACCAACCTTCCACCTCACCCCTTCTTGAGGAAGAGCCCATCTTGGGAGAAACAAGTGAAGAAGAGTAAAATCAATTCATGGCTAATCAAGAAGATCTCATGAGTGACTATGAGGAAAAAATAACCATAGGGACTCACCTTGGTGAATGAAAGGACAATCCACAAGCTGATGGCTCCATATTTGAAGGGATGTGTGTCCATGAAATAGACTCTAATGCCTCCATTTTTGAGGAGATGTGTATCCAAGAGGCATGTTTCCAAGACTTGAAAAGAGAGGTATTTGAAGAAGACTCCATGTCTGATCATGAAGTTGTGGATGACCATCTCAAGCATGAAGTGGAGTGTACTATCAAAGATGAAGGTCAAGTCACTCCTCAAGAAGTGGCAGTCCTAGGAGAGTCTCATTAGACCAAAGTAGATGAAATAGCTCTTGAAGATGACATTCATGAAGAAGAAGATTTATGGAAAAAGTTCAATGCCATATGTAAGGAATTTGATGAGTTGGGTAGAGATTTTTCTTCTCTAAAATATTTCATATCTGATGACAAGTTTGTTGATGAGTTTAATAAACATGATATTGAGTGCTCAATCAAACATAAAGATTAAGGTCATTCTGCTAGTCAAGAACCTATTGTCATGAAGCCATTTGATGATGCTAGTGTATAAGAAGTTGTAGACATGGATAATGATGTCAAGACAGATCTTGTTGTACCTAAAAGACATTAAAGAGCTCTATCTAAGGTAAAATCACATTCATGGATGTGGGAACATGGTGAAATAAAGCTTGGTACTTCTAAAAATCAAGCACATTATGTCAAGGAGGAGAGTAAGGCTGAGAGGACTATCATATTTTAAAACTTGAACATCAAGGGCCAAGTACAAGAGAAGGTTGAGACTATTTATATGCAAGAAGATTTAATTTCCATAGTCAACCTACATGGAGTTGTTTGGTTCTCATTGAACCTCATGCCAATGAAGTTGGTAAACACCATGAAGAAGATGGAGGCATCAATGCTAAAGGATAAAAGGCTACATGTCTCACTAAATCATTCATGTCATGAAGCAAGTAAGGTTTATAACTTACCCTTTGACTTAGGAGGGAGGTATACTTAATTTTTATTTGTACATAGTTGTTTGTTTTCTACTTTTCCTAAGTGCTTTGAGCACATGTTTGTGTCTTGTTAGTGTGTTTAATTTGCTTTGTGTTTATCCTTTGTTTTGTGTGGTTGAGGAAGTCAATTGGTCTTGTCTTAATCAATGATTATTTTCCATGGTAAAATTCATCTTGTGTGTTTCAAACTTTATCTAACTCCTTAAGCCCAATATACTGATAAGGCTACTGATCTTTAGTATAACATGCATACTACCCCTATGAGTCACCAATTTGTTAACCAAATTTGACCCTATAGGTCAAATTGGGGCCCATATAAGTAAAAAAATTGAGTTTTATGTGTTTTTATGTGTCTATTATTTTTTAATAGGTGTATTATAAGTTATTTTATGTCATTTAATGCCATTTTAGCCTTAGTCTTAGTCTAATTAGTCAATGTGTCATTTTGAGTCATTTAAAAGTCATTTAGGGGTCATAAATGTAAGTGGCATAGTTTTAAAGGTGTTCAAGTGTCATAAATTCATTTAAATTTTCCAATAAGTCATATTATATGTCAATAATGTCAGACCCATCTAAATCTTGTAGGTTATCTAATTGAAGATCAAGAAACCAACTAAAAAGAGGGAGTTTGGTACTTGTACAACTCATGAGATAAGGTGACACATGGGATAAGCTAATGTAATTAATATTAAGATTATTTAAATCCATTTAAATTATTTAATTACTATTTAAGTTTAAAAATTAATCTAAAAATGTTCTTCTCCTTTTTCACCCTTCTAGACACACATAACTAGTCAACACATTTGTGTTTGGTACGAATAGTTGAAGTAGTTTCAAGTAAAATTATTTTGGGAGGTGAAATTAAAATAAGAGAGATTAATTTAAATAAAAATATTTCAAGGATTGGGAAACTTTACTTTATGAATCATCCCTAACAAGTTGACTATGTTTTTCTGCTTGCTAATCTATATACCCTATAGGTTTTGCTTTAGTTTGGAGAAGTCTATTAAATATTGTTGATGAAGTTGATTATAGATGATGTTGGATTCCTTATATAATTTTAGATATTCTATTTTTAAAATTTCAAGGTGTTTTTATGGGCAAAGAAACTTAGACTATAAGTGAATGCACTATGCTATGTTATAGGTAGTTTTTTACCATTTTTAGGATCTTCATTCTTGATCATGGCTTCAGAGGTTTATGATAGGTAATTTTTAATGTTTTAAATTCATATTTATTCACTTTAAATTTAAAAATCATTCTCCAAAGTAAATTTTCATGAGGTTGCAATTCATTTGATACACAGTCAACTCTTAACTCCTCACTCTCAGTCATGACTTGTAAAGGTTATGAAAATGTCCATAAAAGTATGATGAAGGTTTTATATCTATGGTATATCATATTAGAACATGAAATAGTGAATTAATATTTCATATAGTAAATAAAATGCTATGATAGTCATACTTAGTCATATATATAGTCAATCTACCAGAGAAAATGCACCTACATGTGCTCTCATAGAAGTTTTCAAACATTAAAATGAGGTGTAGAATATTGCCTCAATATTTTGAAATCATAATAAATTGTTTGATCCCTTTGGAAAATCATGGAGTTGGTATAATGTAAAATTTATGATACCACTGCTCCTACCATTTCACATGCTGCCTCCATACCATTCAAGGTGCATGTACAGGTGCTCTCATGAAGACTAGTCACATTGGAAGGAGTGTTTGAGTTGAATAAGGTATTTAAAATGTGAGGAGTAAATTTGTAGGTATTGGAATGGATATATAGTCCATTTGTGGTCAAGATAATGCACACTTCCTAAACATACATTTACTACTTGTATATGACATTTTCCACCTACGAGTGGTCTTAACAAAGAATCAAAGGTGTCATGAAGAGTGTTGTATCATGAGGAAAAATAATTATTGAATCCAAAACATGTTATTTAGATCATAAAAAACCTATGTGAGGTGATAGGGTGGTAATGAACTATGATAAACCTTTATAAGGATAATGTCTATAGGTTTAGGGATCAAATCCCTAAAAACACAGAATAGAGCACCCTAGTTTTTTATTGATATCATATAACAAAGTTTCAAAAGGATTTAAAACACCTAAATAGACAAACCTTATAGCCTCTACATGGGAGAAAATATTTAAAAATTAAGGGAGTGATTAAATTAGTTTGTTTAATTTTTATTAGGGATTAAAATTGCACCTTTTACCACTAATTTCTTGTATTGACATCTATAGTTTTGAGCCCCAAGGTGACCCTTCATCCAAGGTTGCATACTAGACCATAACTTCACATTTGAATTGTTCCAAATGGTTGAAATGAATATTGATGATATATATATCATAAAGAGAGAAGTATATACTAATTTTTATTACAAAACTACCTAAAAACCTCATTTTCATCACAAAATGTACACATACAGGGTTTGGAGATATAAGGTGACTCTAGCAAACAAGTTTGCAAAGGGAGTCTATCTTCATGATTGAACTATTCCATCAGGTGAAAATCATATAAAAAATCATTAATTATCTAAATATCATTCAAATAGGTTATAATGTTATGTTTTAATCCTCATTTACACCTATAGGGCCCCACACAATCAATTATAGTTGACTGTGAGGGGCAAAGAGCAAAATTGGGGCCTCTTGATGAGGATATAGCATAGAGATGAAAAAAATGGGTTAAATAAGGTTTAAAATGATTCAAATGTATTATATGGAAGTTTATAAACATATTTCTCAAGATAAATCATACAAAGCAACCTACAGGGTTCACTGTTAAGGAAGACAGGCAGGGTAACATAGTCTTGACTAGGCAAGTAGTATGAGGGACATGTGAGAGTTTGGAAGGATGAATGAAGGTTAGAAAACCTTAGTAAAAATTATAAAATACTAATAAAACCATAATTATTTATTTTTAATATATAAATATATTTTCAAAGGCAATACACATTTAATCTATGACTTCCATACACACAATCCACCTTTTGCATAGTCTATCTTGGAATTTGGGGGAGTTAGAGGGTCTAACAACCTGACCAAGGGATTAATTTTTTTGGAGAAGATTTTTATCACTTAGATAATATTATAAAATTATTATTTGGTCTAATAAAATAGTGTAAGTACCCTTTATTTTGTCTCAGATAGAGGGTACTTCCCCTTATGCATTAACTGGTAGGTTTGAGAAAGAGTGACAAAGGGATGAGCTAGGAGATGATTGAGAATTGAGGAGAGGTTTGGAAATTTGGAAAACATCTAGGAAAAAATTTCAGACCAAGAAATAAAATGTGAAACTCAACAGGTGGTCCAAACCCATAAGAGTTGTACTTAGGCCTAATGGGCAAGGTTTATGCCTAGAATCCAAATGAGGGGTTAACTTCCTTTCTAGATTTGGGTAAGATTTATAACCATTTAAAAAAAATTTATAGGATTAATTGGATATTTATTAGCTATTGGAATGTAGGGGAGTCCATGGAAAGGTCATTTTTAGACTTTAGGACAACTCAGGCCTACGTAAATGGAGAAAAGAGCTTGATAAGACATCTTTGAGTACTCATATCTTCTCTAAAGCTTTGCATGGAAATGCAAGAAGGTTGGAGATGATAGTAGGGGTATTTATAATTTATATTGTGGAATTTATTTTCAAGTTAAACGTCAATTTTTTATGAACAAATCCTAAGAGGGTCAAATAGGCCTAAACCTTCTAAAACCCTTGCTAGTGACTAGTTTTACAAACTAGAGTAGTTAGTTCAACCAAATAGAATAGTTTTCCCAAAATTATGATTGGATGTTTTAGAATACTTAGTTAGGGTCCCTTATATCAAGATTAATTATGTAGAATATGTATAGACATGGTAAATAATTACTATTTTTGACTATTTTGTGCAATATGTAGGTTTTAGGAGGTTTAAGGAGATGAAATAAAGTTTGGGAGGAAGCTATAGACTTATTATAACTCCTTATGGCCATATCATTAAAAAATACTAAGTGTGCTTACAAATTCCTTCATCTCAGCCAGTCAAAACCAACATAGTGAACATGGTAGTGAGAAGTGTGAAAACTCTAAGTGGAAGTGATTTTAAGGTGTGCTTGATGCCTCTAAGGCCATGGAGGGTCTTAAAAAGTGTAATTAATTCCCTCTCATGGATTTTAATGGAAAAATTATGCCTTTTTGGAAGCCAAATATACAAGGTGTGTGAAAGAAGAGTAATTTTGACTACAGATGGTGATATCTCATTTTGGGAAGATTTTAGATGACTAGGACTAAAACCAATCATGAAGAGGCATGTATGAAATCTTTCCCTCTCATTAAAATCATTAGACCTATCCTTAGTCAATTTTTGGATGTTCAAATAGGGCTAAATAATGAAGGTAGTTTTCTAAGCCAGTAAAGGGAATTCCATGCCACTTTTCATGATTGTCATGACTTTGAAAGCCACTTGTCACTTCTGACCTTGCATGGTCCATTTCACATTCCCTTGTCATGAAAAAGTAACTCATTTTATCATCTTGAAAATGTCCTTGTGACCTTTGAACTTCTTTCTTATTATCTCTCTCTTAATTTGTTTAAGAACTAGCCATTTTGGCCTTTGTAAACTATGCTCCACTTGAGTATGGAAAATCCCTACTAATTTTCATACCATGGATCAATAACGACTAATAATTTTTACCTCTTCCATGACTATTCATAGTGTGTTAACTTAGATGATTTATTTTTCTTAGTGATGACTTATTATTTCCTTAGCATTAGTGTTTCATTCTCTCACCTATTTGCAATTGGAAAGATTCTTCTTGCAGGTCATGTGAAGTGATCTAGGAAGTTTCAATGTTGATTGAGATAGTATATTCAATAGTGTCATTATAGACCTATTATCTATTCCTCCTATCCTAAACATTCATCTGTAATATCATAATGAAATATTGATGTGAGAAGATGCATATTGGAGAAGTGTATGTTTGATTAGTCCCTTGTTCTCATGTGTAACATGTAGTTTGGTGGTAGTGTTCAACTAATTTGGTGTATTACCTCCCTTAGAATAGTTTAATTCTATTTTTCTCTCCATTTTCCTTCATAATCATAGGTATATTATTGTTCTATAAGTGGTGCATCAAGGGAGCTAGCCCTATCTAGAGATTCACCTCATTCTTAGGCTCACCCATAGCCTAGAGGTGTTTCAATTATGCCACTTGGATGAGGAGAGATGAGACATCTCCTTAAAGTGTGAAAATCCAAGTGATAATAGTGAGAATGTCTCAAAGGTAGTTAATTCAAGACTACAAGTTGGTTCAGGGTAGACATATTTTGGTTAGCATTGGGAATAACATTTAGAATGGGTAAATATGGATTAACATTAGGAATGGAGTATGACAACTATCCTTGGGGTTGCATCTAGTCATTAATGATCATATCCTTATTATAAGATAAATATATTGTATTCATGGGTCTACCATCTCTCTTTATAAACATATAAGTTATAGGATCCAAGGCATCCTTATAGATTTCCAAGGCTAAAGCCTCATCAGGTCTGTAAGGAGCTATGGTCTTATTAAACATTTTTTGGAAAATAGCATTGAAGGCTCTTATGGGCTCATTTGCATCCCTTTTCATTGTGGTGAATTTTCGGTACAAGACACAAGGACTAATGATCTTACCAAATTAGTCAAGGAAAACATTGTTAAAATCAACCCAACTAGTAATGTAATTTTTAAGGAAGTTTAGAAACCATTCATATGCATCATCTTTAAAAATAAAAAGAAATAGTCTACATGCTACATCTTCATCAGTCACATTAAATAATATTAATCTATATTTGAAACTCTTAATGTGTTCCTTAGAAATTATGATGCCACTAGGAATAAATATTGGAAAATACTTTTCAAGGTTATGAGGAAGGTCATGTACCCCACCTAACACATTGATTAAAGAAGGACCTAGCCAAGCCATACCTTGATAGGAATTGAAATTATCATATATTCTAATATATTTCAGTCATATTTGGATATATTTCTACTATTTTACTTTATTTTTGAAGTAATTTCATTACAAGTGGTATCAGAGCTGCGATTTGGGTAATCTTGTGGGTGAAAACCTAATTTTTAAAATTTTGATATATCTAAAAAAATCATGTGAAATTATTTGAAATTTTCTTAATAGAGGTGAGAAATAATTAAATTAAGGTTCCATTAAAATTTTATATTATTTGGATCTGTTTTACAAAATTTATCTCTATTTTAGTGTTTTTCATAAAATTGCTCTATAGTGCGAAATTTAAAGAATTTTTTAGAGTTATTTACATTTTTGTAAATATTAGAAAATTTTTTCGATGATATGTTCTTTGTATGTTTTGATTTGAGGCTGACATAATTCCAAAATCACTTGGTCAAAGTCCGCTCCAAAAGTGCCAATTAGGGTTGACATCATAAAGCCCTTTTATGGTAGGTCCACAAACTTGGGGCTGAGGAAAAGGTGTTGAATCTCTAGGTAAAAATACTAAAAAAGAATATATGGAGTTAGAAGGGGGATGTACTAGACCCTTTGTACTAGGGTTCTCTAACATAGATCATAAAGTGAGCCAACTTGACTATAGTGTGCAAGGCATTCAGAGTGAGGTGCAAGGCATACAATCTAATATGAAATCCATACAAGATAGTTTGGTCATATCATAATGAATTTAAAAAATAATTAGTCAAATAATCTAGATAATTCTATTGCACAACCCTACTAGGGTGGTTCTCCTAACTAGTCTACTTCAAATCTAACTACAGTGCCACAGAGGAACCTGTTACCAAAGGTGGATATGCACAAATTTGATGGAAAAGATCCACTCAATTGGATCAACCAAATGGAGAATTTTTTTGATCTACATCAGATCCCAGGTGGATAGAAGGTTACCATGGCATCCTTGTGTCTTGAACCTAATCAATTCATTTGGTATCGATGGTTGTGTGCTCAAAAGAAAAAGATGACTCTCAATGTCACTAGGTAAGTTTTTATAGAGGAGTTGCAATTACACTATGGCAATAGTGTGACAAAGAATTACTTTAGCCAACTAGAAAAATTTTGAGACTGAATCCATCAAGTATTTAATTCATTATTTTTATAACCTATCCTTATGGGTGGAGACAATTTTTGAGGAGAACTTGAATGACGTGTTTTTGGGTGGACTCAAGGACCACATTCAACATGAGGTACACATGTTTAATCCACTTAGATTTCTAATTCTATTATCATGGCACATAGAGCTGAGGAAAAATTTATAGCCAATAAGAAGTAGTCATTCACTCACTTTAAACACCAACATTTCCTTCACCTACTAGATTGACCTCACAACAAATTGAAGAGAAGTGTGCAAAAGGATTATGTTTCAATTGTGATAGCAAGTGGAGCAAAGGACATAGATGTGCTGAGAAGAAGTTATTCTAAATTGAGGGATCTAATGAAGATGAAGAAGAAGATGATGCCTCTAATGATGATGAGGAAGAGATAGAGGGGGTACCTAAAAATTCCCAACCTACAATCTCTTGTCATGCACTGTAGGTATTAGCACTCCAAAAACTCTTAAGGTGGTGGGTTTCCTTAAGAAATAAAAGGTGACAGTGTTGATGGATTCAAGGAGCACACATAACTTCATCAATCATAAGTTGGCCACTTGATTGAACTGTTTCATCTATCCAGCACCAAAATTTCAAGTCATGATTGCAAACGGTGGCACAATTAATTATTTAGGCAAATGCCATAGTATTAAGCTTGTTATGGGTGAGTACAATCTTGATTCTCCTATGTTTACTATTCCCATGGGTAACATAGACATTATTTTGGGAGTTCAATGGCTCACAACCTTGGGTACCATTGAGATGAACTTCTAGGAACTATTCATGCACTTTCATTTTGAAGGTAGGAAAATTGAACTACATGGATTACAGGCAAAATCTCCACAATTGGTTAGTTCACATTAGATGACCAAGTTATTAAAAAAGGGGGTAGAGGGAATTATTGCATGATTATGTTCCATAGAAGTTCAACCCACATAAGCATTTACACATCCTGATCTACAGATGATTCTTGATGACCACCCATCTATTTTTGGGGTCATACCAAAAGGACCACCACAAATAAGAGAACATGATCATGCCATTCAACTAATTCTAGGGATTCAACCACCAAATATTAGACCACATAGATATCCATATGCAAAAAAGAGTGAAATCAAAAAAATGGTCCATGAGATGTTGGAGGTAGGGATCATCAGGCATAACCAAAGTGCATATCCATCACCAGTGGTCATGGTGTGAAAGAAGGATGACACATGGAGGATGTGCCCAGATTATAGGGAACTCAACAAGTACACCATCAAAGATAAGTTTCTTATTCCAGTAATTGATTATTTACTTGATGAGTTGCATAGTACTAATTATTTCAAAAAATTAGACCTTTGCTCAAGGTACCATCAAATTAGAATCAAGGATGAATATGTTCATAAAACTAATTTTGGAATGCATGAGGGCCATTATGAGTTTTTGGTAATGCCCTTTGGTCTTAAAAATGCACCATATACTTTTTAGAGCTTGATGAACACTATTTTAGGCCTTTTTTTAAGAAAGTTTGTCTTGGTTTTCTTTGATGACATATTAATTTATAGTCAGATATGGGAAGCACATCTGTAACATGTGAAACATGTGTTGTTAGTTTTGGAGAAGCATCAACTTTATGCAATGCCATCCAAATGTGATTTTGGAGTATAAGAGGTAGAGTACCTAGGTCACATTATTTCCCATGAAGGTGTCAAAGTTGATTCCCTAAAGATCAAAGCTATGATGGAATGGCCCATGCTAAAAACTCTCAAAAACCTCAGAGGGTTCCTAGGACTAATAATTTATTACCAAAGATTTGTGAAAGGTTATGGCAACATAGCTGCTCCACTCACTGCATTGCTAAAGAAGGATGCCTTCCATTAGAATGATGCCACCACCAAAGCATTTGAGAAACTAAAAGTAACTATGTGCACCACTCTAGTTTTGGATACTCTATACTTCTCAAAGACATTCACTAATAAATGTGATGCTTCTGGATTTGGGTTGGGAGTAGTACTAATGTAGGAAGGAAGACCATTGCATTTGAGAGTCATTAATTCAAAGGTAAGAATCTAAAAAAACCTATTTATGAGAAAGAAATGATGCTATTCTTGATGCAGTTAAATAATCGAGGCCCTATCTGATGGGTAGACACTTTAAGGTGAAAAATAATCATGATAGTCTCAAATACTTTTTAGAGCAAAGATTATCATTTGAGGAACAATAAAAGTAGGTAACCAAAATGTTGGGTTATGATTTTGAAATCATCTATAAGAAGGGTAAAGATAATGTAGTAGCAAATGCACTATCCAGACGAGATACATCCATAAAAGCATTACTTTGTGCAATATCCATATTGCAAGTAGATTGGGTGGATGAAGCTAGATTAGAATAGGAGCAAGACAAGGATACATAGGTTTTGATTTAAAATCTCTATCAAGGTACTTTATCCTCTAACAAATTTGAATGAAAAGGTAATGTCCTATGGTATAAGGGTAGGTTATACTTGTGAAAAAATTCTGAGCTTAAGCATAAGATTCTTGTAGACTTGCATGCATCTCCAATTGGGGGACACTCAAGTTTCTTGAAAACATATCACAAAATTAAGAAAGAATTATTTTTGGAAGGAGTCAAGGGAGATGTACAAAATTTTGTGGTAGATTGCTTGATATGCTAACAGAATAAAGGTGACACAATTAAGACCCCAAGTTTGTTACAACCATTAGCAATTCCTAGTCAAAGGTGGGAAGAGGTTTCCATGGATTTCATCATAGGGTTGCCTTATTCTAAAGGTAAGAATGTTATCTTGGTCATTGTGGATAGGCTTACAAAATATTCCCATTTTTGTGCTCTCTCACACCCATTTTCAACAAGTATAGTAGCATCTATTTTATGGAAATAGTTCTAAAATTACATGGAGTCCCCAAAATAATTGTAAGTGATCATGATCTTATTTTCACTAGTAATTTCTTGACTGAACTATTTTCCTATTTGGGTACTCCGCTAGCTCATAGCTCATCTTACCACCCTCAATTTTATGGACAAACATAAGTGGTTAACAAATGTTTAGAGGGGTATGTCTATTGTTTTGTATCAGATAAATAGGAACATTGGGTTAAATGTCTACCACTTGTAGAATGGTGGTATAACACATCTTTCCATACCTCTTCTAAAATGTCTCCATTTCTAGCACTATATGGTTACCATCCACCTTCTATCACTTCTTCATTAAAGGTGCAAACCAAGGTTTGAAATGTGGAGGAGCACATTCAACATCAACAAGAGGTTTTGGCTAGTTTGAGATAGAATTTGGCCTTGGCAAAAAACATGATGAAGCAACAAGTAGATCAACACCGTAGAGAGAGAAATTTTGAGGTGGGTGATTAGGTATTTGTTCGTTTGAAACCTTATAAGCAGATGTCCTTAAAGCAATAGAAAAAGGACAACAAACTTGCTCCTAATTATTATGGCCCTTATCAGATTCTAAAAACAATTGGAAGTGTGGGTTATAATCTTGAGTTACCTCATTCATCTCACATACACCTAGTATTCCATGTTTCATGTTTGAAGAAGGTCATTAGACAGACAATTTCAGCCCCGACAGAATTCCCAAAACTAGATGAAGAAGGACAAGTCATTTTGGAACTAGAGAAGATCCTCCAAACTCATATTAAGAGGTTGAGAAATAGAGAGATTAGGGAATATCTAATCAAGTGGAAGAACCTGAGCAGTGAAGATGCAACTTGAGAAGGTGAATATTTTCTACAACAACATCCAGAGTTGTTCAACATTGAGGACAACATTAGTTTGAAGGGGAAGGGAATGCTATGGCCCTAACCTATCGCATGTATGAGGATAGGAATATCTAACTTAAGGATTACTTATCCCACTTTGATGCTATATCACATTTCTCTATGCATTCATTTGTTTATTAGGTTGGCCTATGGAGTAACCATGGCCTAGATAGACTATATAGAGGAGGTAGAGGGTAATTTTTTATCATCATATTGTGAATTTTTCTCTTATTGAAGCTTGTGGAGGTTGCCCCCTCAAAGTGGCTTGTCTATTATCATATATTCTAATATATTTCAGTCATATTTAGATATAATTCTACTATTCTACTTTATTGTTGAAGCAATTTCATTACATTAGCCCAAATGCAAATAGAGTAAACAAATGACATGAACCTAAAGACTTTTAATTAAGTTAGCATTGGCACAAGTTAACATCTCTGCATTTAAATGTACACATAAGAATTTATAAAAACCATTAAAATATAGAGATTAGAACAAATAAGTGAGAGAGAAAATAGGATAATAAAATACATAAGGAAATTTTGTACAAACTTTGAATAATTATTTGCTTATATTAATTTCTCAAAAGTCACAAAATAGTTTTTGGCTCAAAACTCCCTCCTCTTTTTACAAATGGTAATACTCATTTTATAGAATGACAAGGTAGTATATTGGTTAGTCATATCTAATTGTAAAAGTATAGGTGTCAAAGACAATTATCCTTTTACAAATTTCTAGAATACACTACAAGTTTCCTTATGGACTGACCTATAGGTAATTTGATTTACAAGTTTCACATTACTTTAAAAAATAATATTCTATTTTAAAATATTATAGTGCTTTTGTAGAACAAAATATCTTAAGTCAACTTTCTTGAGTTTAGGGCCTTTGTGTTGATGAATTCCTTTATTGATGTTGTAGTATCTTCATTGATCTCTAGTGTTTTTCATCAATCAGCTTCAAATTAACAAGAGGTTCCATGAAGATCTCATCCTCCTGATCAACCAGGTCTCCAAGGTCCCTATCATTTCTTCCCACAGCCTCTTTAATGCTTATAACTTCAAACATATTTTCCTCTATTATTAGGATCATATTTATGATCCTATTATTTTCTATTCTAGATTTACCTTAGTTTTTGCTCCTCACTTCCTAGATGACCAAGGTGGTTATGTGCTTTAACTCTTCATTTGTGATAAGGCCCATAGAGTTGAGTGTAGTTGGTTTAAGGATCATGTTCCCAAGGAAGTGTTCCATACTGTCTAATATCTCCTTATCATCCTTAAGGATTCTTTCCAAATTTTTAGACCATGTGTTTAATCTCATGATCTTGTCTAAAAGTAGTCCTATGATTATGTTCAAATGATCTAGGTTGATGGTTTTGAAATTGGGGATTTGATCTTCCACCAAGATGTTGATCAATTCCTTCAATTTTTCCCTTGAATTCTACCAATAGGTGACTAAGTCCTTGGCTATTGCATCCTATTGACCCAATATATTTTGTCTAGACCTTGTTGAATTTAAGGAGTCAAACATATCATAAAAAGATGCCTTAAACATCTTGATCATAGCATTTAGAACTGATAATATAGATTGTCCTTCCAACTTTTCTTTTTGACTCTACAAATTCTCTTTATTACTACATACCCTTGATGGTAAATTGTAATTTCGATGATTGAGCTTAGGAAAATTCAAGCACATTATCATCAAAGATGGGGTTTTCACCAAACCTTTTTCCTTTAATAGGATTTAGTCTAATGAATGGATCCACTTTATATAAAGTTAACTATTTTCCACCTATTATGGCCTTATTCTTAGTAACTCTTTTTAACCCAACTATTGTTGGGTCAAACTTAACACCAACTAAATATTGTATCACTTGAGGGGTAGGGGTTTAAATCTGAGTTCCACTTGATTCTTATGGATTAGGCATCCTTTTATCCTATTTATTTTACAAAGTCACAATCCATGGCTTGAGCTCATCATGCATAGTTATGTTTACAAACTTGGTTATTGCCCAAGGATGGTGTAAAGCTAGCATTTTATACAACTTGCCATAAATGAACTATTCAAGAGTGGTTGGGCCCTAGATTGGGTTCTCATCATTAAAATGTTGACCTCACTCAAATGATGAGTGAAGGTTAACTTGGGTCTCTTCTTCCTTGCCAAGACTAATGTTATCTCAACTTTTCTCTTTGGGGTAGGTATGGGAGTAAGGACTAAATATAATGAAAATTGCTTCCCCTTATTTTCTTCTACTTCTCCAATCTGAATTTCCTCCATTTTCACTTATTTATCATCTAATTGATAAGAACTAGATAACATTTGTAGGGCATCCTTAACCATTTCACCTGGGTCCAAGTCTATCACCTAAATCTCCTAAACTAGCAACGCTAGTTCTTGTGCCTCGGCTAAAGAATAAGTAACTTCACCAGGTCTTCTTTATTCTAGCCTTAATGCCTTAGGATTTTGGATATCTATTTGTGGTTTTGGAGGTTTGGATGAGTCTCCATTGAGAAAATGGCATTGTTTAGATCCTAGATTCCACTTATCATCACTTCTTTTCTATTCCCTTTTCATCCTAGCTTCTGGGGTGATGTTGAACATATATAATCTTGTCAAGACCTCAGTGAAGGAAGAATCCTTTATTTAGATTATGTCATAGAATCTAGGTTGGTGTTTATAAGTCATGTTTATCCCTTTGGCCTTTAGATTCCCCTTGACCTTTTCCTAAGGATCCCACTATCTCAATTCATCAGGTTACTAACCAAAATAGGTATTGTGTCAAAATATTACCTATAAATTTTACCATTGCTTGAATATAGTCCATATAATAGTAATTGGTAGGTTCTGGATGAGTATTTTCTTCTTGGTTCTACACAGAGCATCTATACCATGGAATAATTGATAATCTACCTCTTATTCTACAAGCTTGTTGGGGACATAGATGGGTAGCCTAAGGGGTTAGCCCTAGATTCCTTCAAATTTGATGATGGTGAAATATAAATAGAACCATATGTCAATAATGGATTCAATTTATTTCTTGACCAAAGGACTAACTCTTGTCATTGGATTACTAATTATGCCCTCAGCTAAGGTTGGATAAATACAACCATAGATGAAATGGATGTGGTTCCTATATTTGAATATGTGTAGTTTTGAATAATATTAGAAGACTATATGTGTCCCTTAAGATGACCATTCTCTAAGGTTGGGGATTTTGGTTATGGTGAGTAAGGCATCCATCAAATGTGACATCATGTAAAATTGGCCCATAGTCCTTTTCTTGACTATGGAAATTTGTCTACGTAAATAGGTGCTAATAACTTCACCAAGGGGAGGGGTGAGCTCCCTTTCAACCATAAAATATACCAAGGGCACCCACAGTTTATCCACATAGGTGGTGGTCAAATTCCCACATAGAATATTCATCAAAGGCATAATCATCTTAATCCAGGGTATAAATTAGCTAATTAAGATGTTGCCATTGAAGTCAGAGAATACTTAATTCCCAAAATATAGCTATGGGTAAGTATGGTATTTAGGTAATTTTATTTATCCTAATTATTAATGGTGGTCATGTCTATTTGGGGCTAAGGTAGTTTATAATAATTATTAAAATCTATGGCTGAGACATAATCTATACTTTTATGAGTGTGTTCATTTATTAACATGCATTTATCAATTTATCAATCTTTAAAAATAGGAGAAAGAATGTCGATACAATGTAGTACCTTAGGCTTGGCCATTACAAAGTGTAGGCTTGTCATCTAAATATCCACTATGTCATAATATCTCCTTCTCATAGACATGTTCTTCTCCTCTTCCCATGTGATGTTTAATTGCTCCTCAAAAGTCCAAAATAGCTTGGACCAATTATTTTTTCCCATGCTTAGGATGGTGGTATCAAATTTTGTATCTTTGAAGACTCTCCCTTTAGCATCTAAAGTTAGATATAGCTCCACATCTTCCTTGGAAGTGCCTTTTTGAGTTACCATGGTCTGAATTAGGTTAAATTTCTCACTAGTGAATTGTTTTTTAGTTCTATATTAGATTGCTTTGGCTCAAATGATAATTCACTCTTTTGGGTTTGATTGTACTCAATAAAAGGTTGAATTAGGGATTTTATGTAATCTAGGGATTTTATTAAAGTCTTCTAAGATATTTAATGGTAATAACTTATCTAAACTTTAGTGATTTTTCACTTTATATTTGGTTTAGATCCTTGTATTTATACCTTTGCCTTTTTGAACCCATAATATATTTAGATTTGTTATTTTCTACTTATGTATCACCACCATGGCATATTTGTGGCACTTTCATGCCACTTTGCTCATTATTTTACAAAAATTAACCATTGCCTTTTGAAAATATTGATTTAATCTTGTACCATTTTATTATCTATGCAAATCAATGTGGTTCATTGATTTTGATCTACAAAATTGAATGTCATTAACCCTGAGCCTATTGAAATGTGCATGCCAAATGGATATCTTAAAATTGATGTTTGTATGCCCATTATTTAATGTCCACACAACAATCTTTGACCTATACATGACTATTCATTTTTAGGTATCTCCTTAGGAATCTTGTTGAGTTTTCCACTTGTCACTTCTAAGATCACTCTACTTCATGTGTGTGCCACTTGGTAGCTCAATGGAGATTCTATGCTCCATAATTTATTATATCTACCAGGTTAACACTCTTTCAACACCATGGTGATCTTATATCTACTTGTAGGTTTGTCGAAAGGTCAATATCTAATTTGCACCATTAGATCACTTATGTTTGGGAAAATGTGCTCCATTGGATCATGATATGAGGGATGCACTATCATTGGTTGCTTAATATCCTATTGACAAACTCATGAAACTTGTCATTTTTTTGGGATTTGAATTTTAAATGTTCATTATGCTCCTTGGATCAATCTCATTTGAGCCAACATGGACCATTGACCTCAGGGACATGCTCAGGATTTAACCCTTTTTATCATGGCTTGAATTTTCAACTTGTATTACACACTATTGGATCTTATCATTTGAGAAAACTCACACCATCTGATCATGGTCTATGGGGTTGAGTGAGATTGGTTTCTATACTTAGTCTTCCCATCTTGATCTCACTCTATTGGATTAAATTTTCTCAAGAAAATGTGGGTCATTGATCTTACAGACAAGCATAATATTTAATTTAGTTCAAGAATAATATATAAGACTTAAGCTAAGGTTTTCATTCATATTAATAAATGTGAATGAAGCTTTATGCTAAAGTCTTAATATAGGTCCAAGACATATTAAAGTGACCTCACAAATTAAATGGGAATTGGTATAAAGATTTGGATAAAGGTCAAAAACATAATAAAAAGGACCCCAAAAATAATAGAAGATAAGTCAAGGTTTTAGCCTAGGGTTTAAAACTTTAATGTAAAGCTCTATGACTTGTCCATGATATACAAATGGGACCCTACATTAGCTAGACTATGCTAAGATAAAAGATAAGAAAGGGGTTTGGGATGTAAAGAGGTCAATCATAGAATTTTTAGACTAAAGCTTGGTTGTGTTGAAAAACACAACTAAGCCTTATGATAAAAATTAAATTAAGTCCATGTCATAATTAATTATTCCCTTGTAAAATTTTCCCACTAAATTTAAATTCAAAAGAAACCTAGGTTAAAACCATAAAATAGGGTTTTATCAATTCAAATGTGAATTCCCTTAATCAATTATAGACCAAAGGATATCAAAATATATAAAAACAAAATCTTGAATATTTCCCATTTTGAATAAATTCCATCAAAATTTCAACTTGAAACACATAAATCCAGTATTAGTAATAAGATCAAACTAGAGTCATGGATAAATAAGCCAACTAAACTAGGTGTAAATGATTTTAAAATAAAAAATGCACAAACATGCTAATGATGATCATAATAAAATGAAAATTTTAATTTGGGGTAAAAATTTGTACAATTTAACTTAAGGGTCCCCATTTTTTAGAATGGGGGTATGTTGACCTCAATAGTAACCACTAGATTCCATTCCACTCAACTCAAAAAGGGGGGGATATTAGTGGGGGCATGTAATAGATTCATGACCTCCAAAATTATAAAATTATTATAATTTATAGAGTTTTAGTTTACATGATTTACATATACACTTGGATCAGAATCTTATACACATTACATAAATTTTTATTTATTTAGGATAAAGTTTTTCAAATCTATGATAGATATTATACACAATTCTAGATTAGAGGTTAAATTTTTGATAGATAATTCATTTTGAGACATAATATAGGTGTATATACCATGAAAGTGAACCAAAATTTTTAAATACATATTAAAACTTATTCAAACTCATTTACCAAGAAAAACTGATACTTTACCAAGAAGTATTATTCTCACTAGGAATAATCTTTTGATCCTTTCTTATCTATATAACTTAGCTCATTTTAGTAGTATGGTAGAGATTCAATGCGCTCAATGGCCTAAAATTTCTTCAATTTTATAGGTTGATTTGGTTATACCACTTAAATTGGATTTTATTATATTGTCACTTGAGTTTTATGATTGAGATTCAATGCTCTCAATGGTTGCATCACAACTCACCCTTTCACTAGTTGGGGGCATAAATAAATTATAATATCCATACTCAAATATCCAAGGTTAAATTTTTAAAAAAATTTAGCTTCATTTTTTATAATTAAGCATCTTTACTAAGTCAAAGTACCAAGGGGCAACATGGTTGCATTGATACTCATGTGTACTCCTTTTATCTCTTTATATTTAAGAATTTGAATTATATCAAATTAAAAATTATATGAATTAATTTATACTATAAAATTATCTTGGTTATAGGGAATAAACCAAAAAAGTAATAAAAGTGTATCAATCAAAAGAAAGTATGTTTTACACATCCAGGTACACATTGATTTCCTTGAACCTAGTAATTTTATCTTCGTGCATTACTAGATCAAAGGGGGAAAGATAGATACTAAAATATGCATTAAATGGAACCTTGGTCATGTATACTTAACAAATACCTATCAATTCTCTACCCTTAATTTCTATACCTTCATGGTGTCAAAAGGCTCACACTCACCATATCACCATGCCTAAATATTTATCTTATGGTTCAAACATATCATGTTTGATGATATAGATCTCCTACAATAGATAAACATAATATATATCCTTAACTATCAATTTTATATACTCAAAACATTCATATCCCATTAGACACTTGCATCCCATTTAGGGACATTTGCATTGATCCAAGTGTTTAGATCCTTATCAAGTGTCTAGTCCTCAAAAGTCATCCAAGATTTTAAATATTTTGAACATATGGGTCAACCTATTTGTGTTATCAAACCCTACCATGATATATTTAAAAAATGTGTGGTATAAATTCAAATATAATCCAATTCATTATTCATCTATAAAATACCAAGTACCTATTCAATCTCATTCAATCGATTGTGCAACTGAGTTATATTTCCCTACTATTTCCTATTTTCATATCAATCATAGGATAAATCATATTGCAAGTCTTAATCACACAAATAAAAACCCATGATCATTATTTCCCAAGTTATAAGATATATCATTACATGCCCTTACATATAGTATATTACACTCTTGTGTACACATGAGCCAATAATTAAGGGGAATCTACATATGTCTGGAGCCATATTTAGGGTATTGGCTATGTAATTATACAGGGGTTTTAATAGGTATTATTTAATTCATGATTCCACTAACTTAATTTTTTCAAGGCACAAATACCTAAGGTGAAGATCTAGGGTTTGATCCAAATACAATCATTTACAATCTATGTGCATGAACAAAAGACATTAGAAGAAAGGTGATAGAAAAATTAAAAGGTTCCATGTGGTTGATTTTAAATACAATGATTTTTTTACTAGATATAGCTATTGGAATCAATACACCTAAATCAACACAAGTGTCCCAAGGCTGACACAAGTGTCCAAGTCTATAGAAAAAATATTTCAAAAACTTGATGAATGGATCCTAATCTTGTTCCTACCTATTCCAACATCTACATTTCTTAGATCTACCTATGCATTTGTAGTTAAGCTAATTATTATCTATTATTCATGTTTATTTAATCAAACTAATATTTTGAATGTACACTTTTATAGTTAACGTATCTCAACATTTTAATTTAAAATATTTATTTATCTAAGTTTTCAATTAATTGACCTACTATAGAATAGTTTTATTTGTTGTTGTGTACGGGATTATTATATATTTTAATCATATCCACACTTTTAAATTTAGGGTTAATTTTTTTTGTTAAAATGATATTTCATATGAATTTGAAATGTATTATAAGTTTTATATTTAGAAAATTTTGACATTAGGGATTTATTTTATTTCAATTCCAAATATGTTTTACTAGGCTAGAAGGGAACAATATATATTTGAAACTTAATTTATTTTGTTTAGTTTAGACATGGATATTATTTTTTAAAACTAAGGGGGTTTATGTTAAAATTATTTATTTAAATTGAATAATTATCCTTTTAACAAGTTTTTTTCATTTATTCAAATATCAAATGGGTCACACTTAAGTCCCAAAGTCATCATATAGGTTTTCCCTTCATATTATTTTTATATATGAATAATTAAAGCTAAATAAATTATTTTGGAAAAGATCAAAAGTTTAAAATGAATCAATCAAAAGTTTCCATTTTTACCATTGTCAAAACTTTTGGATTGTATAAAGTATTATAAGGCACACTTTTCTCACAGTTATTAGCAATATAGGATTTAACCCAATTTTAGATCAAAATGTAAATTTGGAAAATGTTGACAGATAAATGAATAATAAAGTATACCCCATGTAAAATAAAAAATATATGAATAACCAAGTCTTTCCTAAAGCAACATTATCTAACATAGATTTAGTATAAATTAGGGGAGTGTTATCATAAGATGGTAATTATTCATCTATCACATACATAATTTATGGTAGTTGCATATATATGATAAAATTTATTTCCAAATTAATATTCTCATAACACCTTTGTTCTACTAGGATGATATGTTTTTTAATCAAAATTGGGATTAGTCAGATAATGAACCTAGTCTAATTTATACAGAAAAATAAGTAAAAGTAAAATATATAAAATAAGAATAAGTTAAGCATTTATAATTTATAAATTAATATTTATAGAAAGATACTAAAATTGAAAAGAATAAAGGTAAACAATGTAGTTGGAACTCAGATCTAGATGATAGTAATAGTAACCATGTAATTAACTATGCAATAGTAACCATGTAACTAACTATGTGACTATGTGAGATGATTGTGAATTAGGAATAGGGATTCTCTTAAATATGGGACAAGGCCATGATATCTAGACTTATTAGTTACATAATATATTATATAAGGTGAGTAAACACCTTGTAGGGGTTTTTTACCTCTATGTAAAAATGAGTTTGTTCACCTTCACCTGTGAGTCATATTTGTGTGGTCTAAGTCACTCAATTTACTACATAATCCATTGTGTCCCTTATTATTGACTTTAAACCCTTAGACCATATAAAATAAATAATAAATTTGATACATGTAGAAAAAAAGGATTAGTGGATGAAGTTTTACTTGACCTCAACACCCCTTGTGTTGAGTGATTTATACATACCAATACATCAAATAAGGATCAAACTCCATGTATTTATCCCATGTTATGGTGGTGTGTGTGAAATACCAATGTAATAAAATACTAATGTAATTATGTGATTCAATAATGGTTTGTGACCTTTGAGATGTATAAAAACTTATCTCAAGGTTATTTGGGCTATATAGACTCATAAATGGGAAGAATAGGTATTTTCCTCTGAATGTGAAATTAAAATAGTTATGGTGTTTTGAATATGAAGTACTCTTTCCATATAGTGAAAAAATGAATAGGAATTGTGTTTATATAAGGTATAAGGCAAAATATTAGAATGAGACTTATGAAACATATGAGATGACTTGTTGGGTGAATTTGAATTTGAACAATTAGCTATTTTTTAGTAGGATGAGTGAGATAGTCTTGAAGGAGTGGCTTTATTTGAGGATCAAAAGATATATAACATATAAATGTGGAATAGGCTAGGGATGAGCTTAAGCTATTTGGAATGATAAATAAGAATGTTATATAACATAGTTTCTCAAGGTAAAGGGTCGTGCACATAGAATTAGAGGAATAATGACTTAGATCCATGGATTTGATCATGAGCTAAGTATGTAAATGGATTGGTCATAAGTGCATTATTTTAGCATAATGAAACATGTATAAATTAGTCCTTACTTAAGATGGAAAATTTAAATAAAATAAAATAAAATGATAGATAAAAATAACATGGATTGAATACACCTATTTGGTTATGTGAATCATTTTATTTTATAGTACAAAATTAGTGACATAGAGGGTAGGATCCTTGGATATTTTATACATTAGATCACATAGATTCGATTGTGCATGCCTTAATCCTAATTGATATGAGAGTGTGATTAATAACTCAAGGTGTGATTGAATCCATAATTGAATACCCAAAATAATATAATATATTATAATCCATTTACGAATTCTAATAGATCATTCTAGTGAAAAATTGGTGTAAAAAGGTGAATCAACTTCTACAGACAAAATTATAATCATTTATGATGTAAACCTAGTGTAAAATAGTATGATACAAGTTTGGTGTATCTATCATAGATAATGACATGGATTTCCATTCCTTGTATGAAACTAGTGCTAAAAATGAGCAAAAAAGGTGACCATGTGTTACACACATATCCCCAATATGATATCTAAGGATTCTAATAACTGAGTAAAATCAACTAGATTTTTGAGTAGAAATTGTGTAGTATTATGGAACACATGTCACACCCAATTCTAACCAAAATCTGGGAAAAACTAAGCATAAATCTAGAAGACTATTTTTGAGAAATATTGAAACTGATTTGTAATCTGAGTATAATTATGAGAGACCCACAATTTTATTTTTGATCACTAGGATGAAAGTCACTATTATGGACAACTACAACTTGTGCTAGTATCCAAATGGAGTTTTATTCTTTGAAAGTGATTTCTATGTAAAAATTGGTTATGAACTTTGATAAACCAAGAAAATTCTATATTTTTCCCTATATGTATTGGATTATTCAACTTACTCTCTAAGACACACCACTATGCATGCCCACTCTTTTGAGGTGAGTTGTGAACCCTGTGAAATAAATTAGGTCAAAGTAAAATTTATGTGAATGATGTTATATAAAATATTGAAATATGCATTGTAATGATAACATTGGAGATCATGGTATCATATTGATAATCTAAAAAATACTAGTAATGTATGATACATGTGTAACTAAGCATATATAGTGTTATGTCTAGATATATGTTAGTAATTAGGAAAATATTGAATAATGATAATATACTAAGTAATTAAAATAGATATAAGAAAACTTGAGGATGCATGATATTCATCACAACATCAAAAACAAGGAAGATGCATGTGTTTATCCCATTTTAAAAGTAAGGATTAACATGAAAGAATAAGCTACTCAAATAAGGAGTAATCTACTTTAAAAATCAAGCTAATTAAATGAATTTAAATTCTACAGATATGATGATAAGATATACTAAATCTAAAATTATACAAAAAAGTAAAACATTCAATGTTATAATAATATAAATATTAAGGAAATTTTGTACTTAGCTTATACACTGATTCACATATAATTCTAAGTATTGCAGGTGCACAAATGGATTATTTGAAGATATGAATCTAGTTGTTAAATTATGAATATGTGTTTTCTACTAGTACAAACACTTGTGTTACCCTATAGACACTAGCTTCAATGATAGTATCCTAATTTTAATACTAGTGTCTTGTATACAATATTGAATCTTTTCTAAAACTTATGCATGTGCCTATTAGGGTTCATGGTCACATTATATATTCTCTTTTTGGATCCCACATAGGTTCACAAAATTAAAAGTTTGCTCAAAACCATAGATATACAATTAGGGCATGACACCTTAAAAAATAGGGGCTAATGGGCTCAAATGAAGTCAAGATGACCTAAAGATCCCTTTATCAGTGAGTTCTTCCTACATATTCAATACTTCAAAGAGGGCCTATGATATATGTAGTTCTCCCCTGTGTGTGTGGGATTATGTGTGAACATAGGTGCAATATTTTATATGTGAGTGCAAGCAGTGATATATCTTGAAACTTGAAAGATAAAAATCATGGGATAATTTTTTAAATGGTTTAAGCCTGTAAAATACTACTCCTATGACTAATATTAATAGGGAAGAATAGGGTAGTTTTGAATACATGAGAGGTGATTTTTATGGGTAAGTGTTAGATGTGTGCTTGAAAAGTACTTCATGATAATGAATAGTCTTTGAAATGTATTTATACAAAAAATTTAAAAAATAATCACATGAAAGGTTAATTAAGACAAATATGCCAACCCATATATATATATATATATATATGTATATGTGTGTATATATATATATATATATATATATATATATATATATAAAGATTTACATATTTGAGTGTTTGGAAGGTACAAACACTAGCATTAGAATTGGGAGACTAAGATCGACACTAGTGTCTAGGTCTAAACATTAGTGTCCTAGAGAATGGAGAATTTATGAATCTCTATAACTGATAGTGAATGATATATATCAAGTTTTAAGCATAATTTGAGATACAAGTGATATGGGAAATCAAAATACCAAGTTTGAATCATAAGATAAGCATTTAGGCATAGTGAGATGGAAAAATTGAGATTTTAGACAATGATAAAGTTAAGAAGTGAAGCGTAGAGGCTTGAGTGATATTTTAAAAATGTGAAAGATTAGTTTATCATGTAAAATATCACTCAAGACTAAATGTATGTGTGTATAATTGAATCACATAAATTGTATCAAATTCTACCAATTCTACTAATAGTATGTATGTGGAATCATGACTCTATGACATGCCCCCATTTATATTTCCCCTTTTTAAGGTGAGGGGAATGAAAATTAATAGTCAAATTATTTTAGAAGGATAAAATAGCCATGTTATATTTGTATCAATCATGCAGTTACGAAACATATAATAGTATTAAGTCTAAGTATATATATGAATGAAGGTCATAATATCAAATCACAACAATACCTAAGATGCATGATGTGAATCATGTAAACATATATAAGTAAAAATCTTATAAATAATCAAGATCACACACAAGAGAACTCAATGTCATGGAAAATAGAGGTCTAAGGAGACCACAAACAAGGGGCATGTTCAAATACAACACACTCAAAATTAGAGGACATATTCAAATATACACACACCAAAGAAACAATCAATACTTAGGGCATTGAGTCAAAAAATAAGTAAAATGTTTAAATGTTCCACAATCAATATAAGGAAACAAACAAGGAATACACACAATTGAGCCATGTGATAATATGAAATATAAGTGAACTATAAGAAACTAACATAGGCATAGAGTATTAGTCCTTAAATACATATGTTAGTAAAATGTCTTATAAAATATCATATCAAGTACACTTTATAAGATAGTATCATGATTATAAGCATGTAGAAGTGTTAGTATATAATCTCAATGTGATAATGTAAGATGATCATAAGAAAATATAACTTGTATCAATTGTTATCAATAAAAGATAAATACCCCCAACATAGAGTGTCACATGGGAAAAAGAAAGGTCCAACATATTTATGTGCATGTATAATAGATATAGTGTATTCATATATCACACTCAAGTAACTATGAAACATATGTTGTTGGAAATATTTCCATTGATGTCAAAGGTTTAGTATTATTGGTGATAAAGGCCCCATTGCATTTAATGTTATTTATCTTGGCTAATATGAGTTAATATTTATTTAATATTAATGAATATATTTTTGGTTGCATAGGAGACAAAATAAGGGCCCATGGAGAAGTCGAAGAGCCACAGGGTAAAGACAAAAGAAGGATGGGATGCATTTTCCCATGAAGAGTCATTTTGGGGAATACCAAGAGTCACCAAGTGAAGACAAAAGAGTAAGGGCGAATTTCTCATGAAGGGACACTTTAAGGAATATGAAAAGTCACCAAAGATAAGGACAAAAGTGGGAAGGACGTTTTTGGTCATGAAGGGTCACCACATGACTTTTCAAATGCTTGGATATGAAGGGTCATCCAAGATTGGTGCCATTTTCCATGAGGATTGAAGAGTCACAAAGGGGGAAGGCCAAAGGTCATTTGGAAAGCTATAAATAAAGGCTTGAGAAGCCATTTATAATATGGAAGTGAGAGATTGATTTGAGATTGTACTATCTAGCTTAGAAGAGCAATTGTGAGAGATGAATATGATTTGTATTTGTTATATCTAGCTTAGAAGAGCAAAGGTGAGAGAAAGAGGAAGGAGATGTTGTATTGCTCTATCATTTTTTGAGATAGCAACATTGAGAGATAGGTGTGTGGTATACATAAAGGGGTTGGTGCTCTTGTGGGTTGGTGCTCACGAATTGTTGTTGAGTTTGTGTTTGGAAAAGGGGTTGGTGCTCCTATGGGTTGGTGCTTGGAAAAGGAGTTGGTGCTCTTGTGGGTTGGTGCTCATGAATAGGTGTTGGGTTGGTGCTCGACAAAGGGGTTTGAAGCTCTTGTGGGTTGGTGCTCACAAATTATAGATGAGGTTTGTACTTGGAAAAGGGGTATGGTGCTCCTATGGGGTTGTTCTCATGAATATATTTGAGATTGATTCTCCATGGTTTTTCCCACATTGGGTTTCCGCGTTATATCTGGTGTCTCTCTCTATCTTGTGTGGATGTTTATTGTTTGAGTTTTATTGCATATCTTGAATGTTTGATTAAGTGGTATTTGGTTAAAAGAAATATTTATAAGATATATAATATACTAATTCACCCCCCCTCTCAATATATTCTATGCTTAACATATGTGTATATATAAATTATATACTATATACTAACATAAAACAAACAACAAATGCAAAAACTAGTAAACATGTGAAATGCTGTTTTTTTGTATTTTGCTTTATTTAAATATTTTTGGATTCTCTTGATTTTTTTTTAAATTATTATTTTTTTGAATGTTTTTAAGAAATAAATTTCTAGATGATGATCTAATATAAGGATTCTCATAGGATGATCTAAAAGGAGAATATGGTGTAAAAATTGGTCATGTATATGTGCCAAATATGGAGCTAGGGAATCTATAATACTTTATAGATGCCTCATAAGAATATGTGTTTGTGAATCAATATTAGGATATATAATGGTTTATGTAACCCATTTTTTAATTCTCTTCTATATTTTTAGTGTAACTATAGATTTAGGTCTTTATACCCTCTCTAAAATATACTAATATGCTATCAATAACAAGCTAGTCCATGAAGGTGTAAATGAGGACTTCATGGAGTCCACTATGTATCTTAGATGAAATTACCTCTCAAGTATTAGTCACAAATAAAAGGGGATTCATTTTAATTACCCTTTTTCATATGATTAACTTTAGTATTTTGGATAATTAACTATCTTTTTATAGTGTATGTTCATATGGAGCTCCTAAAATTATGATTACCCTATGAATATAATTAATACATCCATGCATTATGAAAGGTAATATGTGGAGCTTATGAATCCAAGGTCATCCAAATAACATACCAAAGACTCATGTATGTGTTATAAATGAATTTGCTTTGGTCACATATGCTAGACCAACCTATAATGATAAACGAATCTCACCAAAAACTCATTGTGCTTTCCCATCAAATGATTTTACCATCTTGGTCAAAGGGTATAAATCATCATGTGTATATCCAACATGTGTGATTAATGTCATGGAATATAAATTATCATGAGAACAATTATCAACCATAACACTATATATAAGTTGGTTATCTTTATGTGATCTAATAAATAGTGAATCAAGAACTAAGTCATCATCCACAATCTCAATGTCATCAAATGAAATAGAAGGACTCTAAACCATATGAGGTGTCTCACATGTAAGTGTGTAGATTATACCATATAATGGTTTCACATAATGTGTTTAAGGATTATTTTCATTATATGCCATTTATACTTAAGGTGTTTCATTAGAATGATATTATACTAGATTGTCGAATATATTTTGATTTTAATGATCATTAGGTTGTGATCCTAAATCCTTTAGAGGATCATCAAAGGTAGTCTATTCACTATCAATAAGATATTTTCTCTTATTATTACACTTATAACATTAATTTTTAGAATTATAAACACATTGGTGGTAGTTAAAAATAAGTGTTTTCATCATATATTTTTGGTAGATGTCAAATTGTATCAACCATAGTATAAGGAAGGAGAGGTATAAGATGATATTCCATAAGGTTACAAAGAAGTGAAGCTAGAGACTCATTTAATTGTGTAAATTATATCTTAGGTAAATTAGATAAGATGAGATGATTAAGTTGTTGTGACATTGTATTACTATTATTTTGCTTCTTTTTTAGCCTTGATAGGTTTAACCTTATTACTAACATGCTAGATTATATTCAAAATGATAATGAAATTTCTATTTCAAAATTCAAGAATAACAAGAGTAAACATTAAAATAAATAAATAAGCCAAATTGTTTTTTCACATTACATTACCAAAAAAACCTTTATTATTCCTACAAGAATGGAGAAATTATTGAATGATACAAAAGCATGAAACCTAAGCTAGACACCTAGGATTAATAACAGCTATGTATAATATTTTTACATCCACCCTTAATCTGTAGGGGTCTTTTTTAGACCAAGAATTATAATAAAATTTTCAAAATTTTCTCATCCAATTTCTTTTGTCAATATGTCTACTAATTTCTCTACTATAGGGCAATGTTACAACTTGACACTATAATATTTCACATTGTGTTGAATCAGATGGAATTTGGTATCGACATGCTTAGTTTAGTCATAAAATAATGGATTTTTTTCATGTTTATTGAAATTTTTTTTCAACCATGAGAGGTGTTTATGAAACCTATTTCTCCTACAAATCTGAAATAACCCTTTTAAGCCACAAGATATCTCTAGTTGCCTTTGAAGTAGCCATATATTTTAAATATGCTAAATAAATTGATGATACTAATTTATTTTAGTATTTAAAACTAACAAATATTGTTCCCAAATTAATCAAAAATTCATATTGGACTTTCCATCTTCATGTTCACTAGCATAATTAGAATTTGGATATCTAACTAGTTTGAATTCTCCTACCCTAGAGTATTTGAGTCCAAAATTCTATGTTACTTTGAGATATATGAGGACCCTTTTTGATGCTACCTAATGAATTTTCTTGGGTTTTTACATGAATATTTATAGGATACAAATAAAAAATGATATATTTGTTTTAGTTGTGGTCACATCAAATTAGACTTCTAATGAGTTGTCTATATTTATTGGCATAAACAATATTTGTTGAATCTTTGGATGTCAACTTGAGATTAGGTTCCATGGGAATGCTAAGAAGATTAAAATCTTACATTCTAAACTTTCTCATAATTTCATCATTGTACTTATTCTAAGTGATTAATAACTACTTTGGTTTTTTAAGTACTTCAATACCCAAATAATAATGAACATAAAGCAAATTAGTAATTTCAAAGCTTTTCATGAAATCTGATTTGAACTTTATAGTGTAATATTCATTTTCCCTGTGATGATAAAATCATCAAAATACACCACAAAAATTACAACTATTTTAATAGAAATAATTGCATCTTCAAACTCAAAATGTTTTATGTTCATATTCATAAGGTACTAAACTAGTTTGTCAAACCATGCTTGATGAGAATGTTTCAAACCATATAGTGATTTTTCTAGTTTACATACCTTGTGCTCTTGGTTATTTATTGAAAAATATTTTGGTTGTGTCATGTACACAATTTCATTGAGGTCACCATTTAGGAATGTAGTTTTGATGTCCATTTGGTGAACTTTCCATCCATTTTAAGCTACCAGAGCCAATATGGTTTGAATGGTAGTCCATTTTGTTGTAGGTGAAAAGGTTTCATTATAGTCAATTCCTTATTTTTGAGCATATCCCTTTATAATAAGACTTGATTTGTGTTTGTAAAGTGAGCCACCAACCTTGTATTTGTTTTGGTAGAACCGCTTGTAGCTAATAGGTTTGTATACATATGGAGTATCAACCAATTTCCAAGGCCAATTTTTACTAATGTACTATACTCATCTTTCATTGATTTTCTCCAAGATTCAAGTTTCTCATCCTATTTGAAATATGTTGGTTCTAAATCAAATGAAACATGAGTTATTTTTCTATAAAATCATTCAAGGTGAGATTTTCAATCTTATATTAAATTTATTTAATAACTTGTCTAATTTTGATGCAGATGCAAGTGTAATTCTAGGCTTATTTTCCCAACTTCATCAAGTTTCAAAATTTTCAATGTTTGAGTGGCCCACTTAGGCATTTTTTCTATGGTTTAGGTGCTTCAAGTTCATTATGAATTTCCATCACTTTATGCCCTCTATTCTAGTGGACCCTATTCATTGTCTCATGAGGTTTAACTCTATCTCCTTTAGGAGGAGTTTCAATCTCATGTATATGAGATAATATATAATCATAGGATTTCAAAATATGTGTCCCCCAATCATTTTTTAGAACATCCAAATCACTCTCTCTATAGATGTCAAACTTTACATACTTTTCAAGTTGACCCAGCTACTGATCAATGTGCTCTTTGTCATTTTTAGTCTCATAAAAGACAACTTCTCTTGTGACAATAAACTTAATCTCTTTCTCATCATATAACATGTATAATTTAGATGATTAAGAATATCCTAAGTGGATGCATTTTTAACTCTTATGGTCTAACCTATCTATATTCTCGTTTGGAATCAATGCATAACAAGTTTATCTAAAAATCTAAAGATGTTGAAATAAAGGAAGATAAATATACCACATCTCATATAGATTCTTGGATTTAAGAGATGTCGATGGTGATCTGTTATACAGGTATACTATTGTGTTATCTACTTCAGCCCAAAAACATAGGTTTACACCTTTTTAGTAAAACATAGCAAGAACCACATTCATCACATTTCTATTCATCCTTTCTACAACTCCATTTTTTGTGGATTGTGAGGAATGAGAGATGGTGTTTGATCCCATTTTGTTAAATATATGATTCAAACTATTTGAAGTGTATTGACCACCATTATCTATCTTGAATGTTTTGATGTGGGTTTGATATTCATTTTCAATCATGGTTTGAAACTTTTAGAAAGTCTCAAAGGTTTATTTTTTAATTCAAAAATTATATCTAAATCATCTTACTATGGTGATTAATTAACAACATTAAGTACTTATGACCATTAGCAGAGATGATTAGAAGAGAATACAAATATGTGTGAACTAGTTGTAATTTTATGTCAGCTTTCCATTGTAACTTTGGGAATGGTTCTCTTTCATGTTTATCCAAGATGTAGGATTCACACTTCTAATCTAATTTTATGAGAAAATGTAGGCATGCCAAAAACACCATTATTTTACAATGCAAAAATGTTGTTATAGTGAATTTTCTTGAATATATCATGACAAAACATGTTTGTAGACATTATATCTTCCATGAGATGAGCATAATTACTTTAATTTTGTGGTCACCCCTAAGTTTGATTAGTTTCCCTTCCTCATATCTATTCAATATGATTGCATTATCACTTCTACTCCTAATTATGACATCACCATTATCAAATATAATGTAATGGCCTTGTTTCCTTATGAGCCCTAGGGAAAGCAAGTTTCATTTCAATTGAGGAAGGTAGAGAACATTTTGGAGTTTGAAATATGGAATCCCTGAACACTTGAATTGTATTGTACCTCTTCCTTGTCATTGTAAACTTGATCTATCTACAAGGTGTATTAAATAACAAATTTATTCACTAAAATCCTTAAATAAATATTTTATAAAACTCATATGTAGAGTGTCACTAGTATCAAGAACCCAAAAATCAAACCATGAAGAACTAACTAAGACACTACTCGCTTCATAATCTATATTGGAAAACACACATTCACTAGTGAATTTGGTAGAGTTTGACTCTTTTGTTTTCTTAGAATTTTTCCTCTTTATTCTTATAGTATGCTGCAATTTTCACCCATAGAGTTATAAATTTATGATTCTCATGGCTTATTTTTCTATCACACCATTCACAATATAGGTTTTGTTTATCATTCTATTTTTGACCACCTTGTTTTTCATTTTTGCTACCTTTTCCCTTATACTTATTATTGCCTTAATTTTTGGAATATGTGACCTTATTGGATGTTTTAGAACAATTTTATTTGACATAATTTTTTTTTGTTCCATTGTGGACCCAATTTTTTTCCAAATGCCTTTTATCTTTCTACCATATTTTCAACTAATTGATCAAATGTGAGAGTTTTCAATTAATTGGTTACTAGTAGAGATTCCAAGTAGGTTGAATAGTTGAGAAGAAGGAATTTTATGAATGTAGTCATATATATGTTTATTTTTATTCATGTTTCATATAAATCATACTTAATGGCACATATATCTAAATATAATCTCATCACATCACCATATTTCAACTCAATGTTGAACAACTTCAACTACAATTAAATGAATTCTGACTCTAAATGGGAATCATATAACTCCTTTAGTTTATATAATAATTACCATGGAGTATTTCACCCATGAATATGATGAAACACATCTCTATTAATCAAATCCATTTTCAAGGAAAATGATTTCTAGTTTTTCTACTTCCATGTTTAGATATCCTTTGCATACCCTATTAGCTCAGTTGGTTATTTCTCCCTGTCGTAAATATAAAACCATAGATCATTGAAGATGAGTGTGTTATCCACTTATTGAGACCATTATAACTAGCTATCTTTGTTAATAAATGTTGTGAAAATGATAAATTTTATCAAATGCATGGTTTTGAGTTTTGAGTTTAACCCCAATTGGTTCCTTATCATTCCAAAATGGTCCCTTTTGCTATATACCACTACAATGATATACCAAACCTCTCTATATACCAATCCTTCCTACATACTTATCATTATGTTGAATAATCTATCCCTTTATAAATAATCAATAATATATGAAAGAGGTTTTAAGGTATGTCAGAGTAGAGTGGTAAGTGATACCTAGGTGACATGTGAAAAGGATTCACCTTATCATTAAAACCAATGTTGGTCTCAATTTTTGACCCATAGTCAAATAAATATTAGATTAAATATTCTAATGAGAACAAATAGAGATAAAAACACAAGGGATAAATGTCCTCCCTTTTTTATGATTCTTTTGGTTGAATCCATGGGTTGATAACTTTTCAATATTTTAGTTGGGTGAGAAATGGCAATTAATCACCAAAATTTCAATCTACTCTATATTACTTGAAAATTACTCTTGATGTTTTCTTAAGTCCTTTTAACTCTTCATTCACATAAGTATCACACTATAATACAATGGGAAGGATATTCCTCATAAAAAAATATAAAAGAGAAGGGAAGGGTAGGGTAGGAAAGGAAGTGGTTCCTTGACTAAAATAAGATTGTTGATGTTAAAAATAAAAGACAAGCCTGATCATAATTATACCATTACATATCAAGTCTAGATATAGCAAAAAATTAAGTAAATCAATGGGCATGATTATAAGGAATCAACTAAACATATTTTACTTAACTTATATTGAATGAAATCATATGAAGGGCCTATATTTACTACACATATTAGCTTGACACATCTTCAAGTTAAACATAATAAAAATTCAAAAATAATTAGATTATATATTATACACAATGTCTTGACACATACTAACATAAATAAATTTTAATCCATAAAGAAATGAAGGACATTACTAAATAACAACATGAACTTTGAACTAGACTAGTATCTATGTCATTGTTATTACAAAAATAAATAAATATGATTTCTAGGTAGATGATCACAAGACAAAATAAGATGAGAAAAAGAGAGGACTAAGATTATCATAATTTATGTAGAGTTTTGGTGCATAAGATATCCCCCCCCCCCCCAACAAGAATAAAAACTACCTTATATATAAAAGAGAATGGGACTTGCATCCAAGTAGTGAAAGACTCCCATCTCTTATCATGATTTCCTCTCCAGGATCTTGCAACTGTAATATGTTAGAATATTCCCTCTATCCATAAAGGAAATACAAACCATCTTCATCTTCTCTCCATGGTTGTGACACCTATCTAGCCAAAATGATATTCTACTTCTTCCTTTTTTCCCAATTATTTTGTATGTTTTTTATTTGACCCATATGGGAGAATATTCAGGCCCAAAAGTTACCAGTTCACTCCACATGCCTCCTTAACTAATCAAAACCCTTTAGAATCCAACTTGATTAGTCATTTTTATTTTTTACTCAACTCAAGCCATTATGACATTTTTATAGGCTATCAAATTTAGCCTTGTGTCCTAAAACCATTATCAAGCTCCACCTATCCTCTTCTCACTATGTTGGCTCTAAAATCATAGGGTGGAACCACATGGTAGAATATTGATAACCTAAAGGATTAAGACTATATGAATTACACTAGGATTATGGGATAGTGATATGATTCCATTTGGTGTAATACCACTAACTCAAAGGTTTGTATGGTCCTCAGGGAAACTTTAGATTTGATGTCACTAGGTCATTGAGTCACCAAGATGATGCCATGTGGCATCATCTCTATGAATTGGATGCTTAGATCCATTAGATTTTATCTTGTCTTCTAGGTCCCTAAGACCCCAATATGATGCCATGTGGCATCATCCTAATAACCTAGAGGCTTAGATCCATTAATTACTTACTAATTCCTAAGTCCCTAAGTTAATGCCACATGTCATCAACTTGGCAACCTAGAGGATCAGGGATTTTCATGAAAATATAAGTATTGAAGTTACCTAGGCACCTTTTTTAATGGGATCATGCCATGTGTTATGATCCTAGCCATTCAGAGGGATCGATGAAGGAAAATTACAAAAAAATACTAAGGAAAACACCATTGAAATGTTAGCATTGTTAGTTCATCAAAATGAGAGAATCAACTAAGTATATAATGAAATCATGAATTTTATCTATGTGAAGGAAATAATAATAATAATAGAAAAGAATCAATAATGAATCATCAAAAGGGACTCAAATATTTCCATTAATAAAAACCAAGAATCATTGAAATAAAACATATGAAAGGTCACGTTAGACCTAAAACTCAAATGCATTAAAAGGCCCAAAGATTGAAAAATTAGATTTTACATTGTAATGAAAATACTTAGATGATTGACAAAAATATAATAATATATCACATAAATAATAAAATAATAAGTAGAACCATAAAAATAATTGGTGAAAGAGTAGAATACTTGAATATTATGATTAAGCCACTTTGAAGGGGAAACCTCTAAAATAATGCAGTAAAAACATAATTCTTAATATGATGATAGAATACTAGCCACTACCTCTTATATGTACTCTCCTTATCCATGGTTATTCCATAGGCTGACCATAATAAGAACATCAAGAAATGTAATAAGACAATATTAAGGTATGTAAGCCACAAATCAAACACACATATTCCTAGATGCATTGTAGGTTAAGGTCATAACATGCCCTTCCCATTTTCAAAAACATTGTCCTTAATGGAGAATAAAATTAGGATGTTTATATATTAACATGTCCTCCTCCTATGTTACATCTTTAGAATGTAAGCTTTTCCATTTAATCAAATACTCCTTAATCACTCTAGTATGAAGTTGATTATTACATGTGTGAAGGATATCTTCAAGATATAGAATGACTCAAACTTATTCATCTAATTAGGGTAACTAAATTTGAGTGTAAATTCTATGTCTAATACCTTATTTAGGAAAGACACATGGAAAACTAGATGCATGTGAGTAGACATGAGAATTCTAGCTTATAAGCCACACTACCAATTTTTTTCAAGATTTGATAAGGGCCATAATACTTAGGTGACAAAATTTTATCCTTTTTAAATTGATTTAGATATATATGATTATATGGATGAAAATTAATAAATACCTAATCAATTATGTCAAAATTTTGATCACTATAGTGTTGATTTGCTTGTTGTTTCATTCTATTTTATGTCATTACTTAATTTTCTCAAAAATTAACTAGTACATCTTGTTGATGGTGAATGTGTTCATAAAAAACTTAAACCTTGGGATGCACCATCAATAAAAAAGTGATATATGGGGGGTGATACCCAGACATTGTCATAAATGGATAAATTTTGGAAGTGTGAAAAGAAGTGTGATACCACCATTCAACAAGTGGAAACCAATGAACCAATTTGTCCTATTTGTCTAAAATAAAACATTGAAGATACCATTCTAAACATTTGTTGACTACCTATGTTTATCCATCGGATAAAGGATGATAAGATGAGGTATGATCCAATTGGGTTCCAAAACATGCAAATAATTCAGTCCAAAAAATTACTAGTAAATATGGGATCTTGATCACTTAAAATGATCTTTAGAGTACCACATAATTTTTGAAATGTATTGAGAAAAGTAGAAGCTAGTGTACTAGAAATAAATGTTTGTGATAAAGAAAATATTTTATCATACTTATGAGTTTATCCATAACTACCATGATATCATTTTTACCCTTAGACTAAGGTAACCCAATAATGAAATACATGAAAACCTCCTCCTAATGTTGAATAGGGATGGATAATGGTTGTAAAATACCTAGATTCTTAATGATTTCACCTTTGTTCTATTGGCACACCACCTATTTAGCCACATATTTCTAGACATCTCCTTTGAGTCCTTCCCAAAAAAAAATATTGCTTGATTCTATGATATGTTTTCAAAAATATTGAGTGACCTCCCAGTAGAGATGAATGAAATTCTTGAAGGATTTTATATTTGAGGAGAAAATGCTTACAAAAGTATAATCTATCTTTATACCATAATGAATTTCCATTCCATGTAATTTTTTCAACTCCCACAAAACCCTATTGAATATTTTGAATAAAATCATGGGTATCACTATCATTCTCCCATTCTTATCTTTCTTCTTCTATCTAATCTACCTGCCAAATAGTCATTTCACATAACAACAAATCAACTAATTCATCCTTTCATAATAGTGCAATAGTTAATAAATTTAGGCTATTATCCAAAACTAGAGTTGTGAACATAGCCATTTTCAACTATTTAAACACCTTGGTAGATGAATTAGTCCATGAAAGGAGTCTTTATTAAAAAAAGATGTGAGTGGAGATGTAATGCTACCATATTTTTTGAAAAACCTATGATAGTAACCAGTTATCCCTATAAATCCTTAGAGGTTATTGAGAGCCTTGGGAACCTACCACTCTATAATCACTTGTATTTTAAGAGGATTAAAGTTTACTCATTCATGTTAAATAATATGACCGAAGTACTCCACCTCTTAGACACTAAAATCACATTTGGAAGGTTTGGAATAAATTTTATGTTGTTCTATAACTAAAAGTACCCATTTCACATGATTCAAATGGTCTTAGAATTTTTTATATAGATGAGGATATCATAAAAAAACCAATAAAAACTTTCTCAAAAATGGTCTAAAAATGGTACTCATCAAACTCTAAAATGTAGATTGTCCATTTATGAGGCCAAAAGGCATGACCATAAATTCATAATGGCCTTTATGAGTTATAAAATATATTTTAGGTATGTCCTCATTATGGATTAAAATCTGATAATACCCAAATCAAAGGTATAACTTGGTAAAATAAACAACACTATGCAATTAATCTAGCAAATCATCAATTACTAAAATAGGAAAATTATATTTGATGGTGACTTATTGAGTTGTTTATAGTTTAGGAACATACTCTAAGTGTCATCCTTATTTTGTGCCATGACCAAAAGGGAGGAATATTCACTTTGACTATGTCATATGATTCCTACCTCCAACATCTCTTGTACCATATTTTTAAATTCACTCTTCTAGGCATAGGGATACCTATAGGGTCTGATGTTGAGTTTTGTACTTCTTATAATGAGCATAATGGAATGATCATACATGTGGTTTGGAGGAATTCATTTTTTAATGTCACCAAAAAAAACATAATGTTCATCCAAAACTCTTTTTAAATCATGATGTGTAGACTCCTTTTTTTGGTGAAAACTCTATGAAAAATAGGTATCCCAAAAAATTGTTTATACCTTTTCTAAGAATCTTCATTGTATGATTGGAAATAGCCAGTTGTGGATATTTAAACCATAATACACATATTTTAAAGGTCATACCTTATGAATGGAACCTCATGAATAGTTATTGTAAATTCATCTCAATAGCACCCAAAGTGGTGAGCCATTACACTCCCAAAATAATGTCAGCTCTTCCAATAGGAATATAAAACTTAGGTGAATATAATAAGTAGTATCCCATAGCAAGCTTAATTTTATGAAATTTTATATAATAGTTTATATTACCACCATATATAATTATGACACGAAATTTTAGAGCTAGGTAAATGAACTAGTTCAAATGAGTATCCAACTTACTATTGATGAAGTTATGTGTAATCCTAGAGTTTGAGGAGTATGCATGATAAGAAATAGTAGTTTTAGAATATTTAGATTCATCCTTAGGTTGATATAAAATTTCCCATAAATCCTCATCATATTATTCCTCCTCATTATTGCCTTCAATGTAAAACAACTAATTTTCAGCACATTGATGTCTTTTGCTCCATTTATTATCGCAGCCAAAACACAAACCTTTTACACATTTTTCTTCAATTTATTGAGGTGTCAATTAGTAGGATAAAAATATAATGGTGCTGGTAAGATGTATTCATGAACATTAGTGAAAGGTCTTAATTTTATCATCTCTTTTTTCTCATCCATGCATACCCTTGGTTTGGTTTTAGATACATTACTGGGATGAGACATATGAACCTCCAATTGGATGCTATCTTTGAGGCCACCCAAAAATAGGATAGTTAGATTTTCCTTAGTGATTAATTAATGTAATCATTTATAGTCTCATTTTGGTGCAACTTGTTTAGTTGCTTGAATTATTTTTCAAAGACATTGTTGCGATAGTGGAGATACAAATCTTTAGAAATTACTAAACATGAAATTGGGACACCCTTATTTTTATTTTTAGCACATAAAAAATGATACAAAATTAAATTCATAGGTTCTAAATATAGAGAGGCCATGAATAAATTTTATGAATTGGGAGTCTAATGTAGATCAAATAAATTTTCAATTTGAGTAATCCATGTGAGTGTATCATTACCATCAAACTTGTGTAGGTCCACTTTTAGCAATAATAGCTTCATACCAGGATTGCCATTGTTATTTTTTAGAGGAGGATAAATAAAATGGAGTGGTGGAGGGCTATTTTAAAATTATTGAGATAATTTTTTTGCCAATTGCCCAATTATTTGTTGCAATTTATCTCACAAGCCATTTAGGTACCCTTTCAACCTCGTGATGTCCCCTTTAAATACATCAAGATCATCATTATACACCATGACCTAAAACTCTAACTTGATTTTCTAAACTACCTTCAAAATACATAGATTAGAAGTTTTGGACCCCATGCCATCTTTATGAAGATTTTTAGGCATTTATTTCCCTTTCTTGCATCCACAATTGTTAGGCCCAACCATGCACAAACCCTAGGATGGTTACAACCTTAAAAAATTATATTATTTTATTATAGCATTATGATCACCTCACCAAGATGAATCCAATGATTGATCATGTGTACAAGGGTGAAAATTTTTAGCTTGAAAGTGTATTAATATAATATGTTAGAGTGATCATCTCATAGAGATGAATCTAATGACTGTTAATTTACACAAGGTAACAAATTTTCCATACTTTTATTTACAAATATTTATTTATTTTCTTTTTTTTTAAATACATGAAAAAAACTGTGGTGATGAAAAAGTTCAATTCTTATTGAATCAAAAGTTATTTTTTTACCTTCTATCATTCAAGATGATGGATCTGAAAAAAATTGTCACAAAAACTTGCCCAAATGAAAGCTCTGATACCACTTGTAATGAAATTACTTAGATGATTCATAATAATATAATAATATATCACATAATTAGTAAAATAATAAGTATATCCATAACAACAATTGGTGAAAGAGAAGAATACTTGAATATTATGATAGCCATTCGAGGGGAAACCTCCACAACAATGTAATAAGAATAAAATTCATAATATGATGATAAAAGACTAACCACTACCTAATATATATATATATATATATATATATATATATATAATCTACTTATCCATGGTTATTACATAGGCTAAACATACTAAGAACATCAATAAATGCAATAAGTATGAAGGTATGTAAGCCATAATTTGACCACACATATCCCTAGATGTACTATGGGTTAAGGGTATGTAACATACACTTGGTAAATTTAAAAGAGAGACCATAATATAAAAAATAGGATAAATTATAAATCAAGACATTATAGAATCTTAATCATTATATAGTGTAATGGAATAATTATGAGTCGATTCACTAAGCCAAGATTTTGGAAAATATCTAAAATTTACACCAATTACATAAGTCTTAGTTATATTTTACTCAAAAGAGGATGTTCAAAGGAACATTAAAATATATGATCTAAAATGGTTAAACTCTATAGATTTAAACAAGTTCAAATATTCACATCAAAGGCCAAGTAACTAATCAAGAGCAAAATAAGGAAGTAGTCATGATGTACTAAGAGGGCCCCCATTTGAAATCTAAGAATGGGGCATGTTGAACCCAAAAAATGGTGACCTCTATGGGGAGAATGTTGTATCAACATTAAAAACCTAGACTATAAATCTTCTCACCTAGAAAATAAGCACAAACTACAAGATGATTCATTAGATAAAATCATAAGGATGAAGGTATTGAAGTATTCTTTAATATGTGAAATAATAGGCTTTATATACACCTTATGCCATTAGTTTATGTTAAAAGTGATTGATTATTTTACATCCCTTTGCATTCACATAAATAAATTTAAAACTACTAAAAATAATTAGAATTTTTGAGAAGAATAATTTAGATGTTTAGATTGGGGGGATGGTATATACATTTATCTACTACTAGCTATGCATCTATAACCTTGACATATATACCTATGGTCCCACTCATAGCCTTGCTCCATCACTAACTAGGGTAGAAAACCTGTGATAGAGATTTCTTGAATCACCCTTTTGAAAAAAGAATTTGGGTTTTGCATTTTGTTTAGTTTCCTTTTTATTTCTTTATTTTGAAAAGATTTCATTGTTCAGTCTATTGATGGTTAGGTACCAATCCAAAGGTGCAATGATGGACTCATTAAATTTATAACTTATTAAGACAAACTTAAATCCATTTATTTCCTACATTTTACTTTAGATATTAAATTAAGTGAAGTTTGATGGTTTCAACTAAAAAATGAAAGATTTCTAAAATTCACATATTCTATTTTGAATCACTAGCCTTCAAAATTCTAAAAATATACAACAAAATTACTTCCTATTTATGGAGTTATTTAGGATTGACTACATATTCTCTAAAGTTTGAAATATAAATGATCCTCATGCATTTACTCACCATGTGAAATGAACAACCCCCCAAAAAATATGAACTCCTTAATTTCAACACTATGGTTTTGTTTTTTACTTCTTAGATATACCTTTGATGTAATGTTGGTTGTGAGTAGGATTTATTTTCTAGATAAAATTGAAATCAATGGAATATAAGGGAAGGTATAAAATAATAATGCCATAGGGACACCTTTAATAAAACTAATTTACCATGATATGGCAAGTAATTAGTCTCAATTAATTTTTGTGTTTAGGGAACACACTAAAAAGACACCAATGGTTCAAATAAAACAAGCCAACCCAACTAAATTCAGGTGGGGAGGGGGGCGAAATATAATAAACCAAGCAAAGAAAAAAAAAAAAAAAATCAAACCTAATCTAAGAAATCATGAAACACTACACATTATAAACATGTAGCAAGCCTTTTGACTCATTTTGAAATGGTGTTAGATAGAAAAATTAGACGTAATGCTTTTGAAACTATCTAACAAATGGTAGTTGTAGGTCATTTCCTTAAAGATCCTTTAATTTGAAAGTATTTGTCCCAAAAAATCTAGAAATTGATAAGGACCAACACAAAGAGAACTTAGCTTAGAATGCTGACATTTATTCTCATGGGCTCTATCCCATAGTAAAATACAGTATGAAATATGAAAGCATTTGACTTGGGATTTTCTATCAAACCATCTTTTCATGACTAATTAGTGCTTACTAAAATATTTTTAGGATTAATCTCTCATATCAACCATACAAATTAGGTTCAATATCCTGAACTAACCTATCTCATTTGATTCCATGTATTCATTGATGAAGTAATATGTGGGTCTTTTGAGTGTCATTGTAAATATTAGTTCCATACCATAAACCAACATAAAGGGGGAGCTCTTGAGACTTTTCTTGTGCCTTGTCTGATCAACCCATGAATCATACATGAGTAGGAGATGCCAAATTCATGGGTTCTCTTTTATTCATTTCTTGATGATTCTTAGCAAGTTCTTATTTATGGACTCATCCAAACCATTTAACTAAAGGTAATAGTTTGAAGATAACTTCAATGCAATTCTATTCTAATATGCATACTCACTCAACTTAATTGACTAGAAGGAAGGCCTATTGTTACATATAAAGTGACATAGGGGTGCCAAATATAGTTTTAATATGCTCTTCAAGGAATCTAATTACCTCCTCAGTAATTTTTTTCTTAGGGGCTTTTACTTTAGCCCATATTATGCAATAGTTAGTCATTTTAATAATGAATCTATGGTTGGATGAATAGTTTGATTTTATGCATCTAGTGAAATCCAGGTCCTATTAAGCAAAAGGATTATCCTCAATTACTAGTTGAAGGGGAACAATGGCATGATTTTCCATTTTTACAAATGTTTTATAGAGATGACAAGATCTTGCATGAGTATGAACATCCTTGAATAAAGTTGGATACTAATAACCAACCCTTAAGATGTTGTGGGTTTCCACATTTCCAAAAGGATGGTCACTTCCTAATTTATGATGGAAGGAAGTCATGACATATAGCACTTACTCTTCTATTAATAATCTTAGGTAAATTACTTCATGATTTATATGGTGTAGGACACCTTTATTCAGCATGTAGTGGGTAGATTTTAACCATAATGCTCTCTTTTGCTTCCTATCCAAGCCATTCAGATGACCACCATACAAAAATTAATGAGTAATAGAGTCATACTAGGGGCTATGCTTTAACTTAGACTATTTTTATTAGAGAACAATAATACCATGGCCAATTTAAGAGATTAATTGTGACATAACTTGGCCTCAAACTAGTTTTATGGGCTTAACTTCAAAGTCATATTCTTGAAATTTTGATACCCAACACCCCCTTATTTCTCCAATTTCATTCTATCCCAACATCATTTTGATAACAACATCTGAAACTGTATCATAATCTTTATTCTTTAAGATGTAATGCACCTAAAACTAGTTGGGTTGGGAGATCTCCATGATGTTGATTTTAGGAATTTTATTAGATGGAGACTTAGCTTACTTGCCTTAATTATTATTGGATCTATAATTATGTTTGTAAGTGAATTTTGGGGAATAACTTCCACTATTTGAACTACCCACTTATTTTTGAAAACTAAAGAAATAATTTCTCAACCTCTAGACCATCTTTTGGATTGTGTGTAACTTGGGCTTGGATGATTCTTGATTATAATTATACATGTTATTATTTATAACCATGACTAAATATTAGTTATAAGGTCATGTAATAACTCTCATTACTAATAGAATTTAGAAATCCCAAATTCTAGTTTGGAGCAACATTGAGTAGAGGAAGTTGATTCATGGTTGGAAGAGGTTATAACATTATAACATTATATTTTTTAGGTGGGATTAGATTCAATGATAGCATATTTAAGAGGACATTAGGAATAGGGACATCATCTATCATTGTGGATTAAACTACCTATCCAATTTTATCAGCTATGCATGGGCAAGGGGAAGATTGATGATGGTTGGATCTCTCCTCAAGAATATGGTTGTCCATGGGTCTAAAGCATTTTTAAACATTTCCAATTATAACTGATCATATGTTTTATATATAGTTGTCACCCTACTATACATATTCTAAAAGTGGGAATCAAACTCATGTATATGTTTATTGGGATCCCTTCTCATTTAATCAAACTAATGGTATAACACATCTGGGTCTACCACTTAACCAAACTATGATAATAACATGCTACTTAGTTAATTGTAAATTATAATTGAATCCTCAAACAAGTTAAGGAACTAGACATAGGCTACATCAAGCAAGGTGAAAGGAAATAGCCTGCAGGCTACATCTTCATGCTTAACTTTGAGTAACCTAAGGGTAGTTTTGTAGGATGTGACATGATATTCAATAGTCCTACTAGTACTTAGGGTGAACCTTGGAAGGTGTATCTCAAGATTCTATGCTAGATCATTCATGTCACCTAAAACATTTACTACAGACCCTACCAATCAAGCCATGGATGTAGTAGTGGGTGGGGTTCTATTCTATGTATATTGAGATGATGAAATGGTAGGGTTGGATAAAGTTCTTAGTATATCTCTATTAGTTCACACTGTCCTAAATATTTTTAATGGAAAGACAATCAATTACCTCTAATTACTTAAGATCTGGTGATTCACTTGATAGGCTCCATATTGTTGAAGATATCAAATATGAATTAAAGATACTCAAACAAATAACCTTAAATAAATGAAATATGAAATATAGATAATCTAAGAGCTTCACATAAAATAATAAATCAATGCAACACTAGGTATTTAGAATTTAAAACTAGACAAAAAGTAGACCCTCCTAGCGCTAGTTTCTATTGGTTTTGTTAAGTAAATAATAGAAATTGGGAGAAGTAGAAGGAGAGGGCACCAAGTAAAAGTCTAATTATTATTTAAAAGTTTCAATCCCTCCTTATATCACCACTTTTTTGTGTGTGTGTTTGAATCACACAAAAATAGAGAAAGCATAAAGGAGGAGAAATAGGATACACTCAACAAAAAAATATTTTAAGGCCCATATTCTTATTGATAATTTATCTTTATAGGGGTCCTAATTCTAACATAAATTTTTATTAGTCTCAATTTATGACCCATATTAGAAACAACTATTAGATTAACTTTTATGATAAGGACAAAGGGAGATGACAACACATTGGATGAATGTTCTCTCATTTTTAGGAATCAACTGTTTGAATCCAAGGGCTAAGAGCTTTCTAATCATTTACCTAGGTGAGAAATGGAAATTAACCATTAAAAGTTAAATCAAGACCATATTGCTTGAGGATTATTATTGATATTTTCTTAAGTTCTTTTAAATCCTCATTCACATAGGTATCACACTATAATATAATGGGTAGGATATTCATCACACACAAAAAAGACAAAATAGAAGGGAAGGGTAGGGTAGGTAAGTGGTTCCTTGACTAAAACAAGATTTTTGACACTAAAAATCAAAAGCAAGCATGATCACAATTATACCATTATATACCAAGGCTAGTTATAACACAAATTGAAGCAACTCATTGGCTAGGATTATGAGGAATGAATTTAACATATTATCCTAAAATTATATTGAATGAAATCATATCAAGGTCCTATAGCTACTACACACAATGGATTGACACAACATTAAGTTAAACAAAATAGAAATTTAGAATTAATTAGACTAGCTATTATATAATCTAATTGCATATTCATTAGTAAATAAGCACTACAATCTCTTCTCAACATTAATAAATTCTATTAAATCAATAAATAAAGGAAATTAAATGTTCCCTCCAAGCAAATAATCATAATCCAAAACAAGATGAGAAAAATAAAGGACTAAGCCTATCACATTTTTACAGAGTTTTGGTGCATCTCCCCCTTCAACAAGAATGTAGACTACCTTATATAGAAAAGATAATGGGACTTACCTCTAAGTAGATCAAGGCTCCCATCTCTTATCATGATTTCCACTCTAGGCTATTAAAATTGCAATTAGTTAGAATATTTTATCTATCCATAAGGAAATCCAAATTAACTTCATCTTCTCTCCATGGTTTTGACACCTATCTAACCTAAATGATCTCCCTACTCATCCTTTTTGGGCCAAGTATTTTGGATGATTTTATATTCAACCCATTTAGGAGAATATTTAGGGTTAAAAGTCACCAGTTCACACCATGTGCCTCATTGACTAGTTAAAACCCCTTAGAAGCTAGCTTGATTGGTCATTCTATTATTTTTCTCAACTCAGGCCATTTTGACAGGCTCCTAAATTTAACCTCATGTCCTATATCCATCATCAAGATATAATTATCCTCCACTCCCTCTACTAGCTCTAAGATCATAAGATGGTGCCATGTGGTGAAATCCTACTAACATGGAGGTTTAGGATTATGCGGAATTCCCTAGGACTATGAGTTAGTAGGATGACACTACATGACACAATCCTACTGACATAGAGGCTTGAAGGGTCCTTAAGGAAACTTTAGCTTATGGGTGACCAACTCATCAGGATAATTCCATGTGGCATCATATAGGTGACTCAAAGGCATATATCTATTATATTTTGTCTTAGATTTTAGGTCCCTGAGACCTTAAGATGATGCCATGTGGCATCATCTTGATGACCTAGAGTCTTGGAGCCATTTATTGTCTACTACTTCCTAAGTCCCCAAGTCCCTAGGTTGATGGCATGTGGCATCAACCTAATGACCTAGAGGCTCAGATATTTTCATGAAAATATAGGTCTTATTGTTCCCTAAGCACTTGGGTGAATGGGTTCATGCCACTTGGAATTATCATAGATATTTAAAGGGCTTAGGGAAGGAAAACTTGCAAAAAAATACTAAGGTAAACATTATCAAAACATTAATTTTGTTAGTTCATCATAATCAGAGAATCAACTAAGTATAGAATGAAATCATGAATTTTATTAGTGAAGGAAATCATAATAATAGAAAAGGATCAAACATTCCTCATTAAAAATAACTTAAATGTTTCCATTAAAAAAAACCAAAATCAATTAAATAAAACATTTGAAGGGACACTGTAGACTTGCAAATCAAATGCTTTACAAGGCACAAAGATTGAAAGCTAAGATTTTATAATTAGGAAATTTATAAGAGAGCTCATAATATAGAAAATAGGTTAAGTTATAAACCAAGATTTTATAGAAGCTTAGTCATTTTGTAAATTAATGGAATAATTATAAGCCAAATTGCTAAGGCAAGATTTTGGAAAAGCTTTAAAAGTTACATTAATTGCATAAGTCTCAGTCAAATTTTACTAAAAAGAGGATGTTCAAAGGCACTTTAAAATGCATGATCTAAAATGGTTAATAATATTTAAGTAAGTTTAAATATTCACATTAAAGACTATGTAATTGATCAAGAGTAGAAAAAAGAAGCAATTATGTTGAACTAAGAGGGTCGCCATTTTAAATTTGAGAATGGAACATGTTGGACCCAATAATTGAATTAATAAGAAAACCTCATACATAGATATACTCAAGTTTTCTTGATTTTTTTATTTATGCCTATATATAGTGATGAATGGGTAAAATAGTATCTCTCCTTATTTCTACTTGAATTTGTAAAATTTGGTTTTTGTTTTCCAAATTTTCTTAAAGCAGCTTGCTCAAGGCAATTTCAATAAAAAATTTGCTCCAAATCTATATGCATTTATAATTTAAAAATTTAATGTAATGGGTAAAAGAATATCTCTTTTTATTTTTCCTTGAATTCACAAAATTTGGTTGTTGTTTCTGAAATTTACATAGAGTATCTTGCTCAAGGCAATTTCCATGAAAATTTTAATCCAAATTTGAGTGATTTCAGAATTTTAAATTTTAATGCTTTTTAAAAATTGAAAATGAGAACTTAAAAGAAAATGAATATATTTTTTTTTAAAATGAAAACATTTAAAATACCTCTCACTCCATTTATATTATGCGAAATAATCTCAAGTATTAGAAAAAGACAAGTAGTATGACTTCTTTTATTTGAAAGCTCAAAATTCTAACTTATGTGCACATTTATGGAGGAATGCTACCATATAAAAAACTACCATGCACTTATATAAATAGATAAGACATAAATTAGATGGGATGTAGTCAAAGAAGGATTATATTGTAATGTACCTAGAGGGATATAATCCCACATGCATTAGCTTATGGAGATAGGTAGGTAAGAAATATTATAAGTATAAGGACATATAGTGTTATAGGATATCAAAGAGTTATTTGTAAGTGAGCCTTGATCAAAGGAGGTATCCCCCTTGAAGTGGATTGTGATATAGAGATGTTCCTTCCACAAAAGGAATTAGTGTTTGTAATGTTATTGTTTAGATTAATATATGAGTTGATTCAGTTATTCAGAGTAACAGGTCTCTAACATTGGTACGAGAGCACTTTCTTGAGAAATTTTTTCCATTGAAATAAAATTTGAGATTAAATAAGCCATATTTTTTTCTTTTTGTTGTAGTAAAATTTGAAATCTCCACCTTGAGAGATAGTTTGTAGTAATTTAGCTTTTAGGTTACTATATAGTTAGAGTGTTATTATGTAAGAAAAAATTCAAATTTTATTTACCATTGCCATGAAATTTGAAGTTCCATAAGGATTTCAGTAATTTTATTATGAGTTTACAATATTCTAGTTGGAACTATTATTAGTGTGAATATTTACCCTAGTTTTTGGATCTGTGTATTAGAATTTTCCAAATCCATTTAGTGAAATCTATACACCATATATTTAGATCTAGTGTTATCTATAATTTGAGCATAGAATTGGAGGTCATCTTCTTCTGAATCCTAAATTTGGCATAAAAGGTTTCGCTATGTGGTTCAAATTACTCCCTTCTACTTAACATTGTACGTACTCCACCTCTACTTGACCAAGACCTAATTTTTCTCTCTTTGATTTCATCATTTGTTCTAAGGATCTCCCTTGGCATTTTAGACCTATAGATCACCCTCTTCTTAAATTAGGATTTACCTTGCTATATTTAGCTTTGGTTATGATAGATATCCAATACCATATCATAACTTATATTTGATTCCTCCAAAGTGATTCAAATGTCCTTGACATTCTACAAAGTTCACATTCCATCAAGCATCATAACATAAAAGTTCACTCTAATGGAAACTTGCATCCTCCTCAACTCGATAAAGGTTCTGCTCCCACTTTCTTTGATATATTTCTAGACTTGACTTGGATTGAGCACCCTACATGCTATGACTACCTCCATGGCCCAACCTTATCTCATATCATCCATACAACTTACATCAATATCTACATCATTTAGATCCAGATCAGTGATAGATTCATTCTTATTTACCACTAGCCTTGATATGTATTGAGTTCCTTCACTTGAAACTCGATCCTTTTTGCTTGATCTATGTGGCTCCTAAATTCTCTTGGTGGACTAACAACCCTTCCCACCTATGATGGCAAAAAATCATGGCTCCATATTTGCATTGACTAGTTGGCACCTGCATTGAATTCTTCTCAAAAACCACTTTGCAACCCAATCATGGTTTTGTCAACTCAATTCATGGTTTTTTGACTTGTTATGTGGTATTAAGATTTTAGGTTTTGATTGATTCATTATTATATATTAATGTTTGGCTTATGATTTATATGACTTGGTTTGTTTACTGATATTTTTAGGGGTATGTGGTGTGATACTAATAGTTCTAGGGTAAACTTATTATGTCATTATTAGTTTCAAAATAATTCCTAGTCAAGTTCTTAGGTGTGATCATGATAGTTGGTTTTCAAGACAAATTTTTAGGGGTTTGATACTTTATGGGTTATGAATGTTATTCTATATTCCATGGTCATAGTTTAATGTTTTATAGTATGTATATTTTTTAGTGTCTTTATATGTTATTAAGTCCTCATTAATTACCTTAATATTTTTATAGTGTGTGTTGCAATTAAGTTCATTGGTAATGCCTAATATGTTTTTGGTGGGTATATATGAAGTCATTCAGTGTGTTTAATGTTTAGTATTATGTGCTAATTGTCAATATATGTAATATCCTTGTCAAGTGTAGTTTAGTCTAATAATTATCATTTAGTCATCTTATCTTGTGTTAGTGTCAAAAAATTAAAAATTAAAAAAATTGGTCATATTGTAATAGATGCATTTTTGATTGAAAATGACATCCACTTATTTGGTTCTCATATAACTTCTCATTTTATTTGAAATTCATCTCATGAGTGCATTAACTAAGCTTTGACAAATTGGCACAGTATGAGAATATTAGACAAAATTTCAACAACTAGCCACCCACATTGTAGGCTTATATAAGGATCTTTTCATAGAGTGCTTCATCAATGGACTCTATAAGGAAATTCAAGAAGATTTTATAATATGGAAACCTCACAACCTAAGGAAATCCATGGGCTTAGCCAAGCTCATTGAAGACCACATCAAATAGTAATTTCTCCAAAAAATGCCCACTTAGACTACAAAAACATTAGAGCATGACCATGTAACACCTAAGATAGAAATATAAATGCCCAAGTAGGCACTAATTGAGCCTAATATTGTACCTAAAACACTGGAGAAAGTAACATAAGTGCTCAATCAATTCTCTAACGAGTCTATTTAGGAAACCACCATGCTTGAAAAAACCCCAAATGAGCCCAAGCTAACAATCATAGATCCTAAATAGGGAATCAAGGCTCAAACTTCTTCAAGAAATAATGCTAAGGGGGATAGCATACACCCTCAGTTGGTTCACAAGGACAACTATTTTGTGCACCCCTATTATATATTTGAGGTGATCATTACCAAGCTTCAAATTTCATTACTCAACTCTCATTGACATATTCTAGTTGTGGTTATTCCACTCATCCATCTTGATGCACATCCACCTCCTATTTCATTGCTTATGTTTGACTTATTATTGTACATGCTCCTATCACAACATAGACAAAAGAAGTGGAAGTAGAAATGAACACATGGTAGAGCTTCCATTTGGTCTTTAACTTATTTTTTTTGTAGCTTTCATTTGGTCCTTCTATTTCTTATCATGTTTCAAGGGAAAAATATATTTAAGGGGGACAGAATGTAATGTACCTAGAGGGGTATAATATGATAGGGAATAATCCCACATGCATTAGTATATGGAGAGAGGTAGGTAATAAATAGTATAACTATAGGGTCATTGGTGTTTTAGGATATCGAAGAGTGATTTGTAATTGAGCCTTGCTAAAAGGAGGTAGCCCCCTCTAAGTAGCCCGTGATGTGGAGTTGTTCCTTCCATAAAAAGAATTGGTATTTGTAATGTGATTATTAAAATTAATATATGAGTTGACTCAATTATTTAGAGTAATAGGTATCTAACATATATGCAATCCCAATAACTATACACATCCACTAGAAATGCCATGTAATAGGTTAGAATGCCAAAATGCCCTCCTAAAGTAGTCAAAGAAGAAGCTAAAAATGAAAAAGTGTCACATCTTGATTTATCTCTAAGCTAAATAACCTAGTTGATACATGGATTATTATGGTTGATTAGTTGATTAACTAATATTTGATTTAAGCTTAATGACATGTGCTAATTATGGGATAATTTGTGTTTCTTAATTTACATGATTAAATGTTATGAGTTAATAATAATTTTATGTATTTTATACATTATGATCATGTTTGTTAGATATATAACAAAATTTTATGGATATAATGATGTTTCAAGATAACTACCTTAATTATTATGAGGTGGATGTAGGAGAGATTCTTCCCTCAGAGTGTGATGAAGGAAGAGCATCATTAGAGAGGGTGGTATAGATGAAGATGTTGGGGGATGATAGAGAATGAATAAAAAAACCCTTTCACACACCACATTTATAGTTCATTATTATGTTGTTTGATAGATAGTTTTAGTATGTTTTATTTTATGTTTAAATGATTGTTGTGGTTTTTGTGTTTTTTCTAATTTAGTGATCTTATGTATCTCATCTTGTTTGGATAAATGAGTGAAATTATTTATGTTTATTTCTCTCACTGCCTTATTAAGTATGGTTGTATAGTATAACATTATGATGTTATGATGGATTCTATAATCATTACTTAATCTATAATAATAATAATAATAATAATAATAATAATAATAATAATAATAATAAAAGATTATTATTATGATATTATAATTTAAATATTGAAAGATATATAGCATTGTTTTAAAAGATATTGTATTTTATTAACTATTTGAATAAAAGATTGATATTTATACTATATAATTGATAAATGAATATATGGATTTTAATTATTTAATGATTTTAAGAAATCATTATAATTTCTATGTATGTTTGTAGATAACATTTCAACATTAAACTATAGTCTAGTAATACCTTTTTGAATTGCCAGGTCCTATTATCATTACGTATTTGGTTGATAGTCATTGCATGGGAATACATTATCTATCAACTAGTTGATAGTTTTTGCATGAAATAAAATATGGGGATTATGTGATTTATGGTTTAGTTGGTTGATGATTGATTATTTAAGTCAATATCATGTATATTTTATAAATAATATAAAATCATTTTTTTTAAAGATTTAATATAAGAATCAAGATGATTAGGGTTACTAAATATCAGTTGACTTCAGTTAAGCATCATTTTGGAAAAAATCATGGGGTTCACTATGTTTTCATGGTGGCAGAATGTGGAGTTGGCTGAGCTATTTGGGAATGCATATTTTTGAATGATTTTAATCTATCATTAATGGTTGAGAAGTGGAAGGTGAGTATGTTGATAGAAATGAATAAAAAGATGAGAATGTGGACTGTGAACATGATTACTCATGACATACAGAGAGGAAGAGATAAAAGGAGAAGAAGGTGGGAATAAGTGCAAGAAGAAGGAATTTGTTTGGATTTCTTTGACATTCATACATTTTCCAGGTCAATTATGTAATTAAATCTCTGTGTGAAATATTGAATGGGTTTTATGAATATGTTTGGTTACTATGTTTTTGTGTTAGAATCCTAGAAATAATGGGCTATATGTGGACCCCTATGGAAGGCTCGACATCGACAGAACTCCACATTCAAAATAGGGTAACCTTAGGAGGTTGGGATAAAACTGTAGAGTTGGACATAGTTTTAATAGGATTTTATGAAATTCTATCCTAAACTCCTCTCTCAATACAAAAAATTCATTCATTTTTAAAAATTTATTCTTGAAGGGTATATACGTGTTAGTTCAAAGATAATATATTTGAATCATTTTGTTATATATTCATTCTAGGTATTTAGAATATGGTTTTAAATTTTTAAAAAATATATGTTTAACTATGTATACATCTATTTGGATTGGATGAGTGAATTCTTTATACAGATTAGATTGTGATGATATTTATATATATAAAAATATATACATATGTATATACTTAGTCTAAACCAATAATGTATATTTACGTATATATTTATATATATACACATATTTTTTGCATGTATCTTGATTCTTAGGGCTTTAATATATATATATATATATATATATATGTATATATATATGTATATATATATGTATATATATATGTATATATATATATGTATGTATATATGTATATATATACATACATATATACATATATACATATATATACATATATACGTATATACATATATATACATACATACATACATATATATATGTATGTATGTATATATATGTATATACATATATATGTATATATCTATATATGTATGTATATATACATATATATGTATATATATATGTATGTATATATATGTATATATATGTATGTATATGTATACATATGTATATATGTATATATATACATACATATATACATATATACGATATACATATATATACATACATACATACATGCATATATATATATATATGTATGTATGTATGTATGTATGTATGCATGCATGCATGTATATACTTGTAATCAATAGTTAGACTTTAATGGGTAATTGCATGTTTTACATTTAGAAGATGAAATTATTTGTTTGGGAACATTAGAGGATATGGATTCAATTGATTTTATTTAGATTTAGATTTAAATCAAATTATACATACATGCATAAATTATAGTTTAAACTCTAAGCTAGGTTATGAAATCCTATATTATTCATAATTGTTTATATGTGGATTTGGGAACTTTTTGAGTAGTCACTTTATGTAACCTAGTTATGCGTAGGTAAATAATGCGACTGTAGGGTATGCATTTGGATTTATGCATGTATATATACTAGTAAACTATTATGTAATCATGGAAGAGTTTATTTATAAATATATTCATTATAATTATGAACTTTACATATACTGGATATGATTATGTATTATTTTTATTTGGATGAAGTGTGTTAGATTTTTCCTAGTCCATAGAGGTACTAGGTATACAAGTTCAATTATATGCTTTGCATTGTTTTATTTGGCCAAGTATGAGTTATTATAAATAAGACCTGGGTTAGATATTCGATTGTGTGTTTTTGTTATTATATTAAACAAGACTTGAGTTGGGTATTCTACTATGTTTTTATTAATAAACAATACCTGAGTTAGGTAAAGATGAATGTATTATAATATTTTTTCATATGAAATAATCTTAATTGGATAAATTTAAATGGATTTATTTGATTAAATTGATTAAATATTTTGGTGAATAAAAAAGTAACTCAGTTTGATTTATAATTATATGTGTTTTATTTATCATGGACAAATGTAATTTTTTTGTTTAATGAAAAAGGTTATGGGGTATTTGTTTGTGAACTGATTGTATATTTAGTGTATATAGTATACTCTAAGGTGAATGATATTGGATGACTTATTAGTAGTATACATTATAAAATGAAGTATTTATAATATATTTTTATGTGTGAATATATATATATATATATATATATATATATATATATATATATATATATATATATAAAGTGTTATTATCATAATAGTGTGTAAAAATGCTTGTTTATATTTGGTTAGTATAAAATCATTAAAATATTGTATTTTAGAGTTCAAATATAAATGATTTAAGATGTTTTGGACTATATTTTATTATAAGTGGATTATAAAGTGGATTATAAACAATTTATAAAGTATGTGTTATAATGTTGTTTCATAGAAAAATAATATTATAAGTTACTTAGTGGTTTAATAAATTGGTAGTCTAGATAATCATTACCCAGATGGTATGTTATATTGAGGACTATTTTTGGATTCTATTTATTATGTATAATAAACTAGATGTATGGATTTATTTCAATTTATTTGATGGACTAAATAAATGTATGTGACATTTCTGTACATAGCATAATTTTGATTAGCTAAAGTGAAATATTATGAATGAATCTATTGGTTTTATTATTATTATTATTATTATTATTATTATTATTATTATTATTATTATTATTATTATTATTATTATTATTATTATTATTATTATTATTATTATTATTATTATTATTATTATTGAATCTCACATTCATGAACTTAAATAAGTAGTGGATAGATTTTGCTAGCTTAATTAGCACCATCAATGCAAGATAATGTGTAATCCAATTAGGTGGTGTGTATGAATTTGACTGATCCTATAGATCATTTATTATTGGAAACTTTGGCCATAGTAATGTTTGATAAAGATTTTCATTTCATATTTTGATATAGTTTTCATATTTGTGTGATATCATTTTATAACATACTTATTTATGATACACATTATGTATTAGATATCTTCAACACATGGGTTATAATTTATTACTTTGGATTCCTACACCATCATTATCTACCCATCCATGAAGGGAGGGTCATCCCCTTGTTTGAGAGATAGTGTAGGGGATATATGGTCCATGTTTGGTGTGATAAAGCACTCAAATGATGATCTCCCTCTTATTTAGAGTATTATACTTGAGACTACACATAAGATTACATATTAATACTTGAGTTGTGGAGACTCTTGATTCATGAAGACTCTAATCAGAGTAGATTTGTATCATATTTTATCATTTATGATATTTTTATGTATTATTGAAAATTGTAACACTTATACATTATACTTTTACAATAGTGGCTATAATGTTGTATCAACCATGGCTAAATTTGTGTTATTTCATATATGATAAGATGTGTTATTTATGGTTATTTCAATATTATTCATGATTTATATTTATGCTCATGGTGATCCTTAGCTAATTGGATTACCTATAAATTTTTTTGGTTAACTAAATTAATATAGTTAGCTAAATATCACTAGTTAGGTTTTTCATGATGAAATCTATATGTTGAATATGAGAAATTAATTTAAAAAATATATATTATTATAGTATGGTAAAACCCAATGAGGTTGTTACATTGTGGTATCATAGCCAAGGTTTAAAATCTAGGACTTAATGTGTCTACTAATGTAAACTTATTCTCCTGATAAATAATAATAATGGTACATGCTAGACTAAGAGGTGAGGGTACTTATAATACCAAACTCCATGTTGATAAAAATTAGTTTGTCATTAATCAAGATATGAATTTGGATCAAATCCTCATAACCATACAAGAGACTAGGGATCGAATCATGACCCTATAATAGTAAGTGCATGGACATGAAGAAGAGAATTCTTAGGAGAAACTTGAAGGTCATCCTAATGACCAGGAACATATTCAAGAGTAGAGGCATGAGGAGGTGCCATAGGATGTGAGAGTTAAAGTATCTAAAAAATTCACACATGACATGAAAAAGGTGAATCCACCCAAATTTTAAAAAAATATTTTAGGGGATGGAGCCAAAGCATGGATAATAAAAATGGAGAAGTATTTCAAGATTTAGAATTATTTTGAAGTCATGAAAGGAGTCTAGGGAGCTTATTAGCTTGTTGGTGAAGTAATGATTTGGTGGGAAAATAAGAAGCTCGAGATGAACCTCGACTCAACCAACACTACTTGGGAATAGTTTGTGACACTATTTAGGTCATGATAGCTTTCACATCTATACTTCAACCAAAAGCTTATAGATTTTTAGAATCTTAAATAAGAGGATTTATTATTGAATGCATACTAGGGGTAATTCACCAAGTTTCTTAATTATGTACCTCAATATCAAGTAGATGAGAGGTTTAGAATTAGGAAATTCATCATGGGATTGAAACCCCAAATTGGTTATGAAGTATTTGTACATGGTCCATCTACCATGGAATAGGTGTTTGAGAAGGTGGTCAAGCTAGAATGGAAACTAAAATACCCTGCCCAAGATAAAGATAAGTTCAAAAATAAATTTAGAAGTTATAAACCAAATTTCAATAAGAATAACTAGAAGCAGAGGAGTAGAGATTCCAAGGGTCAATTCAAAAATCAGAATGCCAAGTTTAATAGTTGTTTAGGGAATAGGAAACACAGTAATGGTTTCAAGGGAAACCAACATACTGAGAAGAAATGATCAGTTAGAGGTTGCTTCATTCATGGAGATGGCCAATTTTCTCAAGAATACCCTCAAGATTAATTTAATAACAAGGGTTCAACTTATTAGTAAGGTACATTTCAGTAGTGAATTCATTCAACTATTGATAATCAATAGGTTGAGTATCAAGCTTCACCCATTAACTATTAGGTATTTTGTTCGATCATCTAGTTTCTATTTTGATTGATATGGGAGATAGAAAATGTTTCATTACTCCTATAATACTTATTAAATTATCTATAAAGGATAGAGTAATGAAAAATTCATGGTTAATACAATATGAGAATGAGTCAAAGGTTAAAGTTGACAAATGTCTAGTAAAAGTAGAGATTTGGTTGCAAGAATTCACTATAGTAGTAGATATTTATGCAACACCATTAGGATCATATGATGTGATCCTAGAATTTAATTTGATTATAAATAATAAAGCTAATGTTGATTATTTTTTAAAGAAGGTTGAGTGTTAAGATGATTTCATAAATCAAACATAACTTTAGGGAGAGAGAAGGGAGTTGAAATTAAGATAAATTTATGTTATTCAACTTAATAAATCTCAAAGGAAGGGATGATAGGCATTTATCATTAAGATAAATGAGATGCAAGAATCTTTGGAACTATCTATAAATGATTATACTTTTATAAGAAACTTTTGATGTGTTTCCAAAATAATTACCAAGATTTCCACCTAAGCATGAGTTTGATTTCTCAATTGATATCATACCCAGATTAGAACTATAGTCTAAGGCACTGTATAGAATGATAAGCACTAAATTAGTTGAGTTAAATGGAAAAATTTAGGAATTGTTTTTGAAAGCGCTGATTTGATCAAGTGTGTGACCATGGGGTGCTATAATTATCTTCATCAAGAAGGATGACACTCTTCACTTGTGTATATACTATAAGATGTTGAATAAAGCAATGATCAGTAATAGATATATGTTGCCATGCATTGATGTTGTTTTTGATCAAATACGATGGGAAATAATATTTTATAAGATTGATCTTAGAGTAAGATATCACCAATTAAAGATTTGTGAAGAGGATATTCCAAAAACAACATCCAAGACTCGATATGGGCACTATGAATTCAAAGTATTACCATTTGGATTGACAAATGCTCCAACAGAATTTCTTATGAACAGTGTGTTTAGAGATTACTTAGATCATTTTGTGTTGGTATTTCTTGATGACATCCTCATTTATTCTAAGGATGAAGAAGAACACTTACAACATGTATAACTAGCTTTAAAATGTTTGTAGAAGCATAGATTATATGGTAAATTTGTGCATTTTTACAAAGAAAATTGTATTATTTAGGACATATTATCTTTGTGGATGGTATTTTAGTAGATCTAATAAAGATAAGATCCATTATGGAGTGGTCAACAATAAAGATATGCATGAGGTAAGGAATTTCATGGGATTAGTTGGATATTATAAGAAATTCATTCCAAATTTCTCTAAGATAGCTAATCCAATTACCTCTCTTCAGTGGAAGAATCAAATTTTTGTTTGGTTAGATAAGTGTGAGGTAGCCTTTTAGGAAATGAAAAGGAGGCTTACTTTAGCAAGAGTGTTAAGAGTTATCGATACTAATGGTCAATTCTTAGTGATCAATAATGCATCTAGGGATAGAATTTTGGGATTTATTATGCAAGATGGTTCAGTGGTAGTCTATGAGTCTAGTAAAATGAAGCCATATGTGGTAAATTATGCCCATCATGACCTAGAACTTATGGTAATTATGCATGTTTTTCAAGTTCAGAAGCATTATCTATTGGGAAAAACATTTGAGCTCAAGATTGATAACTTGGGACTCAAGCACATCTTCACCCAATAAAATTTGAATGATAATCAAAGGTAATGGTTAGAATATTTGTCTAATTATGATTTTGGTATTAATTATATAAAAGGCAAGGATAATAGAGTAGTTGATGCTCTAAGTTGTAGGATGTACATAGTAGTTGTGGCTATTATTAAGAATTATTTTAGATGTCAAGTGATTAAATTATCATCAAGAGATGAATTATATGATTAGGTCAAGAAAATGTTATCTAAAAATGCTCATAATCTTAGGCATAAAGGATTTATAATAGATAATGATGGTCTTTTATGGTACAATGGTAGGATGTATGTGTCTGATAGAGAGAATGTGAGGAGCACAGTGCTAAAGGAACTATATAATGCCACATATTCAAGACATTTAGGAGTAATAAATATCATGTTTAAGCTTTGAACACTCTATTTTTGGATTAAATCAATAAATATGTAGTCTATTTTGTGTCTCATTATCTAGAATATTAGTGTGTGAAAGCTAAACATGTGCATCAGGATGGACTATTATATCTACATGACATATTAGAATGGAAGTGGTAGGTGATCATTATAAACTTTGTCCAAGGTTTACTATTATCATGAAACATGCATGACATGATTTTAGTAGTAGTTGACAAAATAACCAAGGTAGCTCACTTCATATTGGGAAACTTGACAAATGATGCACCTACTCTTGCAAAAAGATTCATTAAGGAAGTGTATCATATGCATGGTTTCTTAGAGAAGATAATTTTGGATCAAGATCTAAGGAGGAATTCAATATTTTGGTTGACTTTGAATTCAAATCTAGATACGTAGTTGAACTTCAACATTGCTTATCACCCACAAACTAATGGACAAACATATTGAGTTAACTAGATTTTAGATCTCCTTCATATATAATGCATGGATCAATAATATAAGTGGGACGAGCACCTTCTATTGGCCAATTTTGATTATAATAACTCATAATAATGAAAATTGAAAATGGATCCATTTGAGCCATTGTATAGAAGGAGGTGTAAAACACTAATTAGTTGGTACAGGTTAGAAGATAGGGTAGTCTTTAGACCTGAGATAATTTTAAAACTAGAAGAGCAAGTTAGGACAATCAAAAAGAGGTTGGATGATGGAAATGATAGATCGAAAATTTACACTAATTTGAAGAGAATAACTAGGTAGTTTTCTATTGGTGATGAAGTGTTTCTATGGGTTAAGCCTTAGAAAGGCTCAATTAAATTTGGGAAGTCAACAAAACTTTCACCGAGATATATGAGACCCTTCAAGGTTTTATAAGTGATCAAACTTGTAGTGTATAGGGTTGCATTTCCACTAGCTCTACCTTTTTTGTATAACATCTTCTATGTGTCTAATTTTAAAAAGTATATTGTTGATCCTTCACGTGTGTTGGATTGAAATGCTTTACAGGTTCTGGACCCTAGGGTGGTCATAGTAGAACCAATCATATTAATTGACACTCATAAAATACATTTGCATAATAAAGAAGTGTCACAATATAAGGTCAAATGAGACCAATATTATGTTGATATTTCCACTTGAGAGGACTATGATATATTTTATAGGATGTTTCCACATTTTTTTACTTGATTTTCTATTGCATATTATATTATTTTATGCTAAATAATGTTTTAAATTAATAGCTTGTGTTTGAATAAATGTCATTAGGATGATGACCAACTTTAGGAGGGAAAGATGTCACATCTTAATTTCTCTCTAAGATGAATAACTTATTTGATCCATATATTATTATGGTTGATTATTTTAGTAAGTAATACTTGACTTAAGCTTAATGACATATGTTGATTATGGGATAATTTATGTTACTTAATTTACATGATTAAGTGTTATGGGTTAGTAGTAATTTTATATATTTTATACATTATGATCATGTTTTATAGATATAAACCATTATTTTATAGATATAATGATGTTTTGACATAACTACCTTCATTGTTGTGAGGTGGATATAAGACAGATTCTTCCTTTAGAGTGTAATGAAGGGAGAACATCATCCGAGAGGATGGTATAGATGAAGATGTTGGCGGATGATAGAGAATAAATCTAAAAACCCTTTCACACACCATATTTATATTTCATGATTGAGTTGTTTGATAGATATTTATAGTATGATTTATTTTACATTTAAATGATTGTTGTGTTCCTTTTCTATTTTTACTAATTTAGTAATCTTACATAGCTTATCTTATTTGAGATAAATTTTTTATGTTTATTTATCTCATTTATTTATTAAGTATGGTTGTATAGTATAAAATTATTATGTTGTGATGTATTCCATAATAGTTACTTGATCCATGATATTTAGATAATAATAATTAAATATTACTATTGTGATATTATAATTTAAATATCGAAAGATAAATAACATTATTTTAAAATAAATTTAATTTAATTAATTTTTTGACTAAAGGATTGATATTCATAATATATACTAGATAAATGAATATATGTATTTTAATTATTTAATGATTGTAGGAAATCATCGTAATTGCTATGTATGTTTATAAATAACATTTCAACATTAAACTATAGTCTAGTAATACCTAGTTGAATTGCCATGTCATATAATAATTATTGTGTTTGGTTGATAGTCATTACATGGGAATACATTAGTTATCAACTATTTGATAGTCTTTG